>VYZQ01042308.1:14361-47803 GCA_013400655.1 Mystacornis crossleyi | reverse complement strand
TCACCTTACAGAAAAAAAAAAAAAAAAAAAAAAAAAAAAAAAAAGAGGACTAGAAAGCCCTTCTATAGATGTTTTCCCAAAGATTTTGAAAAGAAAAGATGAAATGCCAATATTTTTGTGCTGCTCAGCAATCTCTGAGCAATGAGACAGAGAGAAAAGGATGGTGACTCCCTGGCAAAGGAAGTAAAGCAAAATCTAGTTTTAAGCAAGAGGACACAGAAGTGGGTGCTGCTCCCATATTAGGAATGAGGCTTCAATAATTTCCTGGCGGAGACAAGCCCAGAGCTGGGGACAGTGTGCCCAGAAGACCCTCCTGACGTGGAAAAGACAGTGCCAGCATAGGAGGGCAACCAAAGGACATGAGGACTCAGGAAATCTCTTGCAGGCACCAGGGTCTCTCCACCTACATTCCTGCATTCCCTGGGTGAACCACATTAGCAAAACTCCTGCCACACAATCCATGCTGAGTTTAAACCCTTGCCAACACCACCCAGCGATGCTCAGGGGCATCTAAAGGCACACCACAGGTCCACGGGCAAGCCACTCATCCCAAGCCTCTCTCCCAAAGCAGGTGTCTGGTAGCTCATTCCATAAGCACAGTCTCAGCAGATACTCACTGACCTCCTTCTCTTGGGTCAAGTGGGCTCAACCACTTGACCCAAAACTTTCCAGAAGGACTCGACCAGGAAAGTTTCCACTCCTAAAATTCAAGCCGAGCTCAGTGTTACACATTTCTCTTTCCAGGTGCTGATGGGGATCATCAGCTCCTCCACCACAGCTGCCTCCGCTCCAATTACTGCACTGTGAGCCAAAAAGGGCAGGGAGACACCAGCATCTTTTTAAAAGGCTCCCATAAGTAACAGAGAAAAGAACAATTTCTGCCATCAGAAACAGAGGGGGTTTTCAGCAATGGTGTGAGGATAAAGCCTTGGACCAGCTGGTCCAGAAACCACAAGCTGCTGTCATGTTTGAAGGGAAAGGAGCCAAACAGAGAGGTGACAGGAAAGAGGAAAAACAAATCTGTGCAGTCAAAACCATTTCTGAGGGAGTCTGTCAAGCTGGGAAGTGAAAGGCACAGCAGAAGAGTTTTTCCTGGTTGCTCAGATGCTCTGAGACAGAGCCTGTAATTTCTCTGCTGCATTTAGTTATTTAAGTGGGGAGTCAGTGTGGAGGCAGAATCCATAAGCAGAGCTGACAGCCAGTAGTAAACCTCAGAGAGAGGCATTGCCTGCCTTCCACCCCCAAGCTCTCATAGAGGTGTCTAAAAGGGTGTTTAAAGCTGTTTAAGAGACAGCAGCAGCAAAGAAGAGCCTGGCATTCACATTTACAGAGGGCTTCTTTGGTTTGCTCAGAACCGATCATGTTGGTTAACTTTACAACACAAATAATAAGAAGAAAAATACAAAAATATCAATGGCATATTGAAATTTCTTAACATTATCATCAAAATAAACAGAATTTCTGAGGCTCTGCTGGCAGATGCTGTGCATGCAGTCCCTGGCTGCTGGCATACACCCAGGCAGAGAAGTGGCATCCTCCCAAGCTGAAGTCAACATCTAGCCTGACATGACAGAGTAATTGCCCTCCATCAGCCTTCAAACAGGTCTTACAGCAGCACAGGTATCACACAAGCTCTCCAAACCCACTTTTAAACACATGGCTTCATGCTGGTGCTGCACCTCTGCTGTGCATGGAAAGGCTGAGGGAGGAGAAGCTGTTCAGCCTGAAGAAGAGAACTTTCCAGTACCTGAATAGGCTCCAAGAGAGCTGGAGAGGGACTTTGGACACGGGATGGAGTGACAGGACAAGGGGAATGGCTTCACACAGACAGAGTGTGATTTAGATTGGATATTGGGAAGTTCTTCCCTCTGAGGGTGCTGAGGCCCTGGCACAGGGTGCCCAGAGAAGCTGTGGCTGTCCCTGGATCCCTAGAAGCATCCAAGGCCAGGCTGGACGGGGCTTGGAGCAACCTGGGATAGTGGAAGGTGTCCCTGACCATGGCAGGGGGTGGAATGAGATGGTCTTTAAGGTCTGTTCCAACCCAAACCACTCCAGGATTCTACAGATGGAGATGACATCCTTTGCTCACTCACTGGCACGTCCTTGGGGTGGAGACAGGGGTTTACTTACCAAAACTCTCCAAACAGGCTGGTATATATTGCCAAAATCACTAATGATCTTAGTATTGCTGTGGTATCTCCAAACCTGCCTGGAAAAAAGGGAATAAAACAATGCTCATCCGTGGGCAATTCCCTGAACAGCAGCATCCCAGGTCCTTTCTCCCTGCCTGCTCCGGCTGGGATCCAGCAATTCTTGCCTTCCCTGTCACTACAAACCCCACAGGCCTTCGCTGGGACAAGTAAGAACATGGAGAATTTTCAAAAACTGAAAGGGCTTTTGTTTCCTTTTGTCTGGGAAGGGATAGGTTGCTTCAGTATAAAAGAGGGAAGTAAATAAAATCACATCAAGTAAAATAAAATCACATCAAATAAAACACCAAAACACCCAGGAGATAAAATACGAAGCACGTGTAAAAGGAGGAGTTTGGGTCTGTTAAGATATTTCCAGTGAAAAAGTTCCAGCTCTCAAAAAAAAAATCTTTAAAATAATTTCCTCTCCAAACTGCCTGGGAGCCTCATAATTACCAGCAATGATCACAGACCCATTCATTTGATCTTAAAATTAATACATCATGTTCAGAATGATATAGCATTAATTTATCACAAGATTTATGAAACTTGTACTTTTTTTCTAATGAGTTTTATGCAAATTCTGCTCCATCCATTGTTTGCACCCTTAAAAAAAAAAAAGTTCCCTCATGGAAGCTGCTCTGTCAAAAAGTCTCATTCACTTTTATTGATATCTGTCCTTCTCTCCTCATCCCCACAACAGCAGGGGGAAGGAGAGGAGCTGGCTCCAGCCTAGATGTGATCCTGTTCCCAAGGCACAAGCCACGAGCTCTGCCGGTGAACCAACCATTCAAGGCACTTGGTTTTAAACTAATTTTAAAGGAAATTAACTGCTGGTTCACTCACACCTTTGTCTGAGAAGGGTCAGAGAACAAGAAGAGCAGCAGGGAACTGGGAAACTGAAATATTGAGACTTCCCAGATTGGAAAGTCCGTGTTTAGTAAACTTGGAGAATAAATACAAAAGGTGGAAGGGAGGGAAGCATTAGCACTGAGCATCGTGGAGTCATAAAGGGACCAATACCATAAGATTAATTTAATATTTTATGGCAGAGCTGTAAATACACAAGATACCCCATCACCTCAGGAAAGCACTTGGTGTAGTGCCTTACAAATCCTGAATTTTCCCAAAGATCAGGGCAATTCTTAGGAGCACAGGGAAGATGGTACAAAACAGGCAGGACCATTTCCAATTCAAGCACAGCAGGAATATTTATTTCATTCTTGAGCACTGTCAACTGGAAATCAGACTGTGATCTTCATCAATACCCACACATCTCCCAGGAGGCCAGGGAAAGGGAATTCTAGAAAAAACCTAAATACCAAGGGCAGCCTCACTCCTCAGAGCTGCCTTCACATGACTACTGACAGCTATTCGTGAGTCACGCTGATGGTGGGAGGAGGCAGGATGAACTGGAAAAGCAAAGGAAAACAAATTTGGGGTTAGCAGAAATATCCCTGCATCACCTGGGGGCTTTTAAAACTGGCCTGGAAAAGCTGTTAGCAAACCAATCCTGGCATAGTCCCACACCCCAATTTTGGCAGCTCTGGGAGAGGAGGGTGCTCCCACCTCTGAAGGCAAAATCCATTCCCTCTGCATGGCCAAACACTTCCATGAGCACTGCTCCACATCCATGTCTGTCTCCAAACAACCCAAACACTCGGTACACCCTCCCCACTGACTCCTCAAGGAAATCCTGGCTAATGCAGCCTTGATTAACATATCTGACACAAAGTTTAAACCTTAAATCCATAGAAGATCCTTTTCTAATTAACTTCTGAAATCAGAAACAGCCCAGAAAGGAAAGGAGTATTTCCTTTGTTCCTTTCTGCCTTCTACCCAACTCCCTCCAAAGAGTTCATTTTTTAACTAACTCTTAGATCAAAGGAAACCCTGTCACAGGTCCCAGTGTGGAGGGAAACAACACCCAGCCTCCCCGGCAAATTAGAGCCAAATGTGGGAGAAGGATTTGTACCACAGAAAGCACAGAAGTCCTACAAGTTTCATGAAAACAGTGGCTACATCAAGGAAAACCAAGAGCTCCTCCTTAGAGATGCAACACTTTTTATAAAAGGCATGGTTGACAGCTGTCCCATCCACATGGAATTCTAGAATGGAAGGATCTTGTTCCATCTCCCTGCCATGGGTAGGGACATTTTCCACTATCCAAGGTTGCTCCAAGCCCTGTCCAACCTGGCCTTGGGCACTTCCAGGGATCCAGGGGCAGCTACAGCTTCTCTGGGCAACCTGTGCCAGGGCCTTGCCACCTTCTCGGGGAAAAATATCATTATATCTCATAAACTGAGCCACAATGTCCCATCAAGACAGACAAGATGCTGCCATCCCACCCATAAAAGGGGGTCTAGATAAGGTAGAAGCCAGAGTGTTACCATGTACAGAGACTACCAACCAGCTCTGCTGAATGAAACCAAATCCTGGCTCCAGGGATTAATTTCTATTTAGTGGATGCAATAAACCAACAGGAGCTCCACAGAGATCCTTGAGATGGGGGTGAGCTCTCCTCATCTTGGGAAAACAGGAGCACACATCCACTGCCATCTCCCCCATCAGTACAGAAAGCAGGAGGGCAAAGACCAGAGGATGTAGCTGACCCACAATCCTTGAGTTCAGTGCTTCTCTTTGGCCTTATCTCACTTTCTAGAAAAACACCAGGGCAAACAGGAGAAGAGCAGAACCCCAGAAATCTATTTAATGAGGTGCTTTGCTACTTGGTGTAAATAAATGATTTATGAGTAAGGTGACACGTGCAGTATTTTGCATTTTAGCCAGGCAAGGTAACATAGCTTCGTGTTAATTAGAAAAGAGAAGCTGTTCTGCAATTAATACGAGGTCGGAGATAAAGCTTGTTAGGTTGCAGTGCCCATGGAGGAGGTCTCCCAGGACTGTAGGACACCTGTGGAGTGAAGACACCTCCAGAACTGTAAGGCAGGGACATTAGCAATGCTAACGGAGAAGTCATAGGATGCTCTGGGTTCCTACGGACTTTTAAAGGCCTTCTAAGCCAAAGCTCCTGCCATGGGCAGAGACATCTTCAACTAGACCACGTTGCTCAGAGCCTTGTCCAACCTGACCTAGGGATAAAGCACTGAAACAAGATGCCCTACCACACTCAGTGTAAAAAAAAAATTCTTGCTTATACTTAATCTAAATGAACTCTCTTTCAATTTAAAGCCATTACCCCTCTTCCCATCACAACAGGCCCTGCTAAAAGTTCCTCTGCTGAACTGCTTCCTCCACCAGCATCCCCATCAAGCTGACGAGCTGATCAATATGAATGGGGGAAAGAGGGGGGAAAAAAGCCAACAACAAAACAAACCCATCAGCAAATTACACTTGAGGAAGTGAACGGGATTCATTCACGTCTTGTTTGAAATCTCATCTGCGCCTCACAAAAGCTGAAACATCCCCGAGGCTCTCAGTCTCACAGGAACACAAACCCTTTCGTGCTACAGCTTTTGCCTGTGGCCCAGCTGCTCTGCTCTCTCAATGGTTCAGGGGAACAAAAATACAGCCAGCCTCAGCCCAAATATCACAGAGTGCTTTGCTCCAAAACAGGATTTGGTACAAGCATCGAAGTCCCAAAGCCACAGAAATGCTACCAGCAGTCAGGTTGTTGCCTGCAGATCTCAGATCCATGAGTAAACCGGCCTTGGACTGTCACCATAACTCTCTGAGGTTTCAAAACATGTGCTGGGTGATGAATTCTGCCTCATTATAATGAAGATGCAGTGAAATCCCTTCCTGATTTATCTCTCCAGAGTTGAGTTAGCACCTCCTGATCTCCAAGATACAGCTGCAGTAAAAGCAGGACTTGAACAACAGAGCAGGAATAAGAAACCCAAGGCAGCCAGTTTTGGAAAGGTTACATTTCCTGCTCCTCTTCCTCCTTGGATCATAGAGTTGTAGTAGGATTTGGGTTGGACCTTAAAGACCACTTTGTTCCAACCTCCCTGACGTGGGCAAGGACACCTTCCACTATCTCAAGTTGCTCCAAGCCCCGCCCAACCTGGCCTTGGACACTTTCAGGGATGGGGCATCCACAACGAAAGCAAACAAAACCTTTAAGAGAAGCAAGAGAAACAACCAGGGGCTTGGAAGTCTCTCCTCAAAGGTGACAGCCTGAGAAACACATCCAACCCATCAGCCCAACTCCTCCAGGCACAACCCAACTCCTCAGGGCTGGTGACGACTGTCACAACTCGAACAGAGCATTTCCTCCCCTGCCTCCCTCTTTGTCCTTCTGAAATGCCAAAGAGGAGGTGGGGGGAGACTTGGCAGGTGGTGCCTGGGTATGTGAGGCAGGAGCTTATCTGCGTCCCCACCACGACACCGCAGTAAATTGCTTGTTGATAAATGAGGCTATTTAGGAGCCGGTGGTGCCAGCGCTGCTGTTATAAATGATGCCGACGCGGAGAGACATTTAAGAGCGGCCCCATGTCCCATTGTCCCCTCCCTGTGAGTAATGGGGCACTTCAGCCACAGGGCTTCACAACCAGCTTGGGCTGTTCAACAACAGAAACAAAACAAGGCCTAGGGAAATGGATGGCGAGCACTGGACTGATGACTCCAGTGTGCTGATAAAACCAAGCCCCTCAGGGAGAAGTTGGCAAAGCTCCAGCCTTTAGATGGAATTAAACTGAATCCAGCGACCAAGGCTCTTCCACTCATCCCTGTGTGCTCCCATCAGCCACACACAGCACTTTGTTCTCTCAGTCTACGGTGCCGTGCAGCAAACCCACCCCAAAATCAGTGAAAAGCCAAACCACAACAGCCTCAACTGGAAGCAGCAGCAGTCCAGCTGTACTTGCAACACGTGGCACATCCCGAGCACAGCGAGGGTGATACTTGCTGAAGCCTGGGAGGCTTTCACAGAGCCTTTGCCTCACTTTGGACATCACAGATGTCTAAACATGGCCAAGAGGACAATGAGCGAGAAATAAAGAGGCTGTTTATTGCAAGAGGAAACCTTGGAACAGAGCTCCACAGTGGCTGGTGGGAGAATGAGGCAGAGCGTGTGAGCACACAGCTGTAAACTTGTTTCTGCGTTAATATACCCACGAGTGTTTTTCCTTTCCTATGAAGGCACACTCTTCTGCAAACAAACATCTGGAGAGCTCTGTTACAGCTGGACCATTATCCCCAGTGACTGGAGCATTCAATTAATTTAGCCTTTCTCATTTGCAAGTTATCTGCAAATAGACTCGGGTTTGCAGGAATTTATTTGTTATTTGAATATATTCAGTGAATGGTTTATTAAAAACATATTTCAGGCAAAGGATTTCTCACTAATTGCTTCTAAAACTGTCGCTCTGAGTGTTGGCGACTGGCAGCTTACCCCACATAAATGGTCACTGTGGTCAGGTGGGAATGCCTTTGCATGTTGATGGAATGTAATATACCTCTGGAAAGAGCTTTCCAACGGTTTGTGGAAGCACCTGCACAAAAACATAGCCTCATGCAAACGCACAGCAACCAGCCTGCTTCAATTTCCCAAAAAAGCACAGAAGAGCTTCTCCAGAAGTTGTAACAGAGAGAACAAGAGCAGGGTTGAACACCAGAATTGACTGACTTTAGGCAAGAAAAACCACCAAAAGCATCTCTCAGTCACTTCCACAGCACCTTGCAAGAATCCACGGGGCTCCTGATTCAGGATCCTCCCTGCCCAAGTGCCCTGTGTCTCAGAACTCCAGGAAACGCTGCAGGAGTTTCATCACAGCCGCAAGAGAGAACAGGGTGAGAAGGGAAGCAGTGAACAGCTATTTCCAAGACTGATGCAATCCCTTGGGCACACAGTGAGCCCAGGCTCCCCCTTGACTGCGTACTACAAACTGTAGATTATACACTACTTGTGACATGTCTGAAATCACAAATCCTCCTACAGGAGCAGTTCTAGTCTTTTATGAGACAGAGCAAGGGAAAATGACTTTAAACTACCAGAGGGCAGGGTTAGATGGGATATTGGGCAGAAATTCTTCCCTGTGAGGGTGGGCAGGCCCTGGCACAGGGTGCCCAGAGAAGCTGTGGCTGCCCCTAGATCCCTGTCAGTGTCCAAGGTCAGGCTGGACAGGGCTTCGAGCACCCTGGGATAGTGGAAGGTGTCCCTGACCATGGCAGGGGATTGAAATGAGATGGTCTAACCCAAAGCATTCTAGGATTCTATGATTCCCCTAGCCAAGGTGACATGTGACAGCCTGGCTTTCTGCTTTCTGACACCCAGCTTTCTGCAGGCTGGGTTAGAGCTGCAAGGGGTGGCTGAGCCTACACATCCCTCATTCAGTGTCCAGATCAGCCAGCGCTCAAAAAAACCTCCCTCAGTCACATGTAAAACCAAATAACATTTTAAAATCCAAACTGAACACAAAACTTCATGCTAAATCCCAGCTGCTGGATTGTTTGAAAGGAAAAAGAAAGCAATCACTGAGGTTTCACAGACTGTTCTAAAAGTGGAAATTTATGAAAAGTGATCCAATACGTCGCAGTTTTAGGCTTTTTTCTTTCAATTGCTCAGAGTGAAGACTTTCAAAGCTTCTCTTTCCCCTGAAGCCCTGATTGAGGGAGAAATGGGTATTGACCACCAAATTCAGCATCTCCCTGATACCTGTACACATCAGAGACTCCTGTAACCCAAGAGATGTCCCATACATTCAATTTTCCAGCCCCTTTGGACCAGCAGCCTTCAACTCCCATGCAAACCCAGCCTCTCCAGAGCACATTCACTAGAGCTGAACCCTTCCTGTGCTATTTGACCATTTCTTGGACGAAGAAAACCCACCTTACTCTTTCTACCTAAAACTGATTTCCAGACTGAATCCACATCAGCCACTTGGCCCCCTGGCTCTGCTGAAGGACCTTATGGGTCTCCATAAGGGAGTCTTGCTGCATCATAGCAGAGAGATGAGCAATCCAACAGCCCTAAGGACACTGTCCCAGAGGCTAGCAATCCCCACAGCATGAGACACAGCTAAAAACCTCAAAGAAAACCCCCAAATAAACTTAATCCACCAATACAACCACACCACAGGCATTCCCATGCAGTGTTGCTTTGTGAGCAGTGAGCTGCCATCAGCAAAAAAATGCACCTCTTTTCCCCCTTCCCATTAAAAGAGAGCCATTCTTCTTTTTTGGTTGTCCTTTATTCTAGCCCTTGATCCCTTGGCAGGATCAAATTTGGGCTGAGATTATATCTGTGGTTATTAAAGAGTGATAATAAACCTTATCAATCAAGAATGAATGCAAAAGGAATAAGGGAAGGATTTTCCTAGGACTGAAAGTGCAAGAAATTCATAACTAACTTAATACCTGTACCAATAAGAGATACTCACGATGAATCTACTTTAAAACCAGTTTGACTCTTTTCATAAGAAAAAAAGAGAAGAACAGAGAGACCCTGGGGGTCTTAGCCCTGGCCCTGCATCTCCTCGTCCCATGTAATTCTCATGCAAAACTCCTGCTTCTCTTTCAACTCCACCTCATGCCCACAACATAATCCCAAGGCTCCTCAGGTTCTGGGATGCCTGTGTGTGCCCTCATATGAGGATGCTGACCCACCTGTCCCTCATGCCCCCTCACAGGCATGTCCACAGGCTCCTTGCACCCTCCCTTCTGCCGTGCCTCCTAAATGACTGATGAGCTTGCACGTTATTTTTGAGCAGCTCACGTGCCAGGCAGGATGACAGACCTTGGGAACCTGGGCATTAATCTGGAGATTTATAGTCAAATCTGTCATGCTTAGGGAATCTTTGCCCCCCTCAAGAACTCTGCCTGAAGGTCACTTTCCCTGGGCAATAAGCTCCAAGAGTGTTTCTCACCCACCTTGGCCCCCACCAAAGGGAGGGCAGGAGAGGGGGACAGCCACCAGATAACATGCCCAGCCTCAGGGCACAAATTTCTTCTGTATATTATATATATATTATTATCTATGTTTATATGTTCTCCTCTCCCCACTGAGGCTGATGACAGACACAGGAGGAGCTGGTGAAGAACAAGAAGTTCAGATTTTTAAGGGCGTAGTGAGTCTTGGAGCAGGCAGAGAGAGAACACCTTCTGGGAGCTGCTGCAGCCTGGGTGGCAATTTCAGGCCAACAGCTAAAGGAAAAAAAAAAAAAAATCAAATAAACCTGCCAAAGCCAGGATTAGCTGGATAACAAAACTGGAGGCAAAGCTCACTATGCACATGGATGGGAGCCAGGATCACCAGCAGGTCCCATCTGAACCTCACAGGATGCCCCAAAAGGACGCTCTGGCTGAGACAATTTCCAAGAGAGGCTCTTCTCTGCAGGTCACTTTCCTGTGAGAGTTTCCCAGGACACGCCTAAAAGCCAAACACTTTTCTCAAGGCCCCAGACACCCCAAACAGGAGGGTGTCTGTTAGGTAAGATGCCTTGGACAAGGCAAGAGCTCTTGTGTTCTCCTACAACACGTCCAGACAGGCTGCTTGCAGCTTTGCCGGCAGAACAGATCAATTCCGACAAGGAAGACTCCTGAGGTTTACAGTCAGGGCAACGTGAATAAAACCAATGAATCGTTTAGTCAGTCAATTTTAGCCATCCCTAACAATGAGCTGTCTAACAGCAGACCACAAATTTCTCTAGTGTATTCTTATTTAAAGCAATAATCCCTCTGGATACTTCTTAGATTCCGGCTTGTTTAGAAAGAGCAGACTATAAAGATGTTTCAGAGGGATACAATGTTCACTGCATCCTTTCTTCCCTTGTCTGAGCCGTCAGATCAAGTTTACAAGCCAAACAGGGATAATTCCAAATCAGAAATTGGCTTTCTGTTAGCACTGTTGGCAACATCCGTGGAATGCTCCTGCCTGCAACCTGTGTAGGAAGATGACCTGCACAGCACCAAAGATACCTGCTTACAAAAATTCATTCCCCACAAACATTTGCAACACTTATCCAGCTTGTCACAGAATCAAAGATGAGAGAAAGACTCCCTAGAGCAAGTCACAAGACTATGGATGGTGACAGACTCACTGCTTCACCATTTGCTGCTTTCCAGCCTGGCTTGTATGGACAAAAGGTATGGAAGAGAACAGGCATAAAACACACAATAAAGGCTTTTGAAATTAAAGAGTTTCAAGAGCAAACACTCCACCACACCTTTCCCTTTAGGACAATAGGTATCCTTTTCTTTCCCAAAGATTTCCCTTGCACATCCTTCCAAGCTCTTTTTCCCACCCCTCACTGGAGCAGTCAACACCTGTTGCACAGTGCATCTCCCTGTCCAGCTCCTTCCCTGCCTTCCCAAAGTATTCCTGTGCTCCAAGGAAGGCAGCAGAGGACCACGCACAATTCCCACATCCTTGCAGACAGAAGCCACCCAGGTGACAAACACATGCTGGGCCAGGAAGAAAGGGGGAGCAGAGAGGAGGCAGATTTGCAGGCTCTGATCCCAGGCACTTGACCCCCTCCTTTTTCTCATTATGGATGAGGTAAATTAGCTGTGACACTCATTAGCTGCAGCTCCTAATTAGTGAAAATTAATATTGGTTTTGATAGAAGTGTTGGCTGAAGCTCTCCCAGGCAAAGGCATTATTGACCTCGTTATCCTGTTTAATAGCAAGTTACATCACAGAAACTACTTTTCGTGGAGTCAACAGACTGCAGCCACCTCCCACCCTCCACAGCTCCCTTTCCCTTCCCTATCAGCTCCAAGGGACAGATCCAGCCCCTGCCAGAGCACCCTCAGCCCCATGGGCACCTACACCCATCCCTGGCAGCATCCCAAGCCTCCCCATCCCTGGATGCACCCCAGAATCCCAAGCCCCATCTGACTGATGCCCCCGCCCCCCCACTCTGTCCCATTCCAACACCCATTGTCCCAAGAAACTCCAGACTCACCGGATGAATTGCTTGCCACCACCTCTACTCACAGTTCAAAAGAAAAAATAAAGGGGAATAGCTGCAATGCAATGGCAGTAACCATTTAATAAGGAACAAAGGGGGAGCAGCATTCCTTGACCTCTGGGATCCCCACCCCCATGGCGGCAAAGTAACAGATGCCAGTAAAAACAAAAGAAAAACATTTGTTACCGAAGTTATGCCTAAAAACCCCACCACAGTGCATTATTCACACATTAATAACAATAAAGATGTCAGACTGTCAGATTAGAAGTTAATCTCATTCAGAGCACAATTAAGGATGCCATTATCCAACCACCTGGGGCCACTTGCACAAGGCAGTGGGTTTCATCGAAAACAGAGATGAGCCCGTGCCTGTCGGAGCAGCTGGCTCAGCCCCACCCTGTCACCCCCCTCCAGCCAGGGCAGCCCAAATACTGACGTTGCATCCTGTTCAAAAGAGGCTGCGTGCAGATCCATGACAGGAAAACTGCTTTTAAAGAGCATTCTTCCACTCCTGGGAGCAGCATCCCAGTGAAAACTGTCCCTCTGCCTGCCTGGATAATACCACTGATACAGGATGCAGGATACACAAAGAGCAAACCCAGACCACCTACAGTATTTGCTGATCCTGGGGTGAACTTCTGCTTCTGGGGGCTGCAGGGGGGAATACTGCCACTGGAAAACAGCTTCTCCAGCAGATTCCAGTTGATTTTACAGTGGGACGTCCATCAAGTACAGCAATTTTGGCTTTTGAAATGAACTAACCAGTAAAATAAAATAAAAAATACACCTCCAACTTACAACCTGGAATGCAAAATCAAGCTCCTGGTTTAAAATCCATGGAGCCTTCCCTCCCTCCTAGGAGACACCTTTTCCACCTGTATCTGCCAGAGACTGGCTGTGGATCATCCCAGCACAAGTGAAACTCATTCTCCTGCCAGTGTTGTGTGAACTTTGAGGATGCTGCCAATTTTTACGGTTCTGTGAGATCATCCTGTTGCAGTGTGATCAAACCAGCTTGGAATTTTTTTTCCCCCAATACAGAGCCTTAATTTCTTACTCTTTCCCCCACCCCACCAAAGCAGGCAGGCAATGACTTCTGGCTGATGCTCCCTGCAAGCCCTCACTCCCCACTCTGCACCTGATGGGAGTGCAAACAGTTTTTCCAAGACAAAGAGCAACTTGCAAATCCAGGGAGATGTTTTTTCCCCACCCTTTATGCCCCTAGGAAAGCTGCTGGGAGAGATGTGGAGGCAGAATGGTGCTTTCTGTGTGGTCCCCTCACTGCCTGCCTCACCATCCCACTACACATCAGTGCTCCCTTGCAGGGAAACGCTGTTTTATCCAGCAGGATGTGTTTAATTTGATGCTGCTGCCATATGGGAAAAGGTGCATTTCCAGAGTCAGGGTTTTCCGCAGTGCTGTTACTTATTTTACAGTCTTCTGCCACATCTTGTTCCTTCCCCTCTATTTCCCAAAATCATTAGTAACAACCAGTAATCTCTGCCTGGGAAGATGCTCCTCGCTTTTCTCCATATCCCAAATTGTTCGTCTCCCTTGGACTTTGTATATTTCAAAATCTTTTTTCCCCTCTTATTTTCAAATTAATTGCTTGAAACCAAAACACAGAGCAAGTAAAGCCACCATATCACTGTTTATGATATGATATTACAGTCTATGACACCAGCTCTCACCTCAAAGCTAATAATCAATTAGAAAGGAAAAAGAAACAGGTTTCTCTGTATTCAGGTACCAAATCACCCTCCTAATTGCTCACAGGCAGCAAGACAACCTCTGTGATACAATACCAGAGCCTCGACAGAGCAGGCACCTGACAAAGCCATGCAGATGAATGGAATAAAATTGAGTTACTAACCATTAAATGTCAAGTGTTTGAAATCTTTCCCCCTCGTGTACCCAGCAATATTAATAAATCTTTAAGAGAGGGAGCACACAGAGCTTTTTCACTTCTCTGACCAGCGCTGCAAATGGAACAGATGTTTTCATGGAGTTGTCCAACAACGCTTTCTTTCCCCCCCGCCCCAAGTGGTTACAGTTAATTCAAAAGCCATCAATGTACCCGAGCAGTTTGACAGGAGGAACCAATTTATTAACTCCCCCTGCCAATCAAGCACATTAAGCCATTCAAAGGCAGGAGGGTGCATCAGCACACGCCAGCAATAAATCAGTTTAAAAGCCAGGAGACGGGGAGGGGATGGAGTCATGAAACAACACTGAGGCGACCCACGCTCCCCAAAACCACGGAACACATGATAAAACAAGCTTCCCAAGAGGTGGCCCCGCCACCCAGGCAATCAACACAGCACATCATGTACCAACAGCCCAGCCCCATAAAGAGGATGCTCACCGGGACAGCGGCAGGTTCCTGCCGAGGAGCTTCCCAGCAGCGGGAGCTGCATCCCACAGTCTCAGCACCATGGCATGTACATACATTTCCAGAAGGGCTCTCTTCTACCTGCCTATTTCCTTACTGGAATGTGGCAGCTTTCCATAATGGGGACTCAATTAAGTAAATGCTTCATGTTTTAATTGCTCGGATGACTCTGATGAGCATGAAAAGAAGCTGGACCTTCCTTAGGTCTTTGTTGTTGTTTTTTCCCCTTGGCATTTTTTGGGCTTGTTTTACACCAGTAAGCAACAACCACCAACTGGTTCAAGCAGCAAATAGTTTGAATTTTTTTTCCTAAAGAAAAGGACTTCCACAGTGCCCAATTCTAGAAAGTTTTAACTGAAAGGGTAAATTTTTACTAGTCTAAAAATTCTACAGAAAGAGTCATTGAGGGTATCATGGAATAGTTTGGGTTGAAGGGGAGCTTGCAGACTGTCTTGCTCCACCCCCTGTCACAGACAGGCACACCTTCCACTAGACCAGGTTGCTCCAAGCCCCATCTAACCTGGCCTTGAACACTTCCAGGGATGGGGCAGATCCAGCAGAGATCTCAGATGTGCCAATGTTAGAAGTAGGGGGTAAAGCAGTTAGGGTTAGGGTTTTTTCCTTCTTTTTTAACCTCACACAACCCAAATATATCAAGTTTCTGATCTGGCAAAACACACAAGCATGCTCATCATTGTTTGCAACCAGAACTTTTTTTCCTTCGGATAGTGAAATCACAGTTCACCTTCCCCACCAAAAATAAAATTATGAGCTTATGCAAATGCAAGCATTGCCCTCCAGTACAGGGAAATACCCTTGGCTCATAATATTCCCTTAGAACACAAATACCTCCATGAAGGGGTGTGTGTATATATATATGTCCTAACTTGAATATATACACATATATCCATACATATCTACTTTTCCCCCCTCCTGTGTTTCTTTCTTTTTAAGCCTGACTCATATTATCTCTGCTCTGTATCAGTTTTGTCACCCATGTTATTGCTTCCAAATCAGCCTGGCAGGCCCAACTTGACTGAGCTGGGACAGTGTTGACATCAAGCCTGGGCATTCCAGAGTAACAAGGACGGGGCACGGCCAGCAAAAAGCCAGCCCACAAATGAAGCGCCTACAGACAGTCCTTTACAGATAATTAATGCTGCTAAAGCCATCCCAGACATAAAAAAATCACCCCAGACCTCATTACCAAACTCACACATCTTTCTGCCTCTCTCTGGAAAGGGCTTGGCCCCTGTGCCAGGGCTTAAAAGGTGGCGAGATCAAACCTTCAGATGGTTTGATGAGGCACTTCCCAGAAGCAAGGTTACCCTGGCATGTTAATGAGTCCATATTGCAAATATACTTTCTTCCTTCTCCCTCCTCCCCTTCTTAAACATAAGCATTAATGTTACTGCCTATTAGCAAAGCAGATATGAAAGTTTAAGTGATTGATGAAGTGATTAATTTAATGATGCAGAGTTAAGGATTTGGGTGGGAGTGGGGCTTTTTTTTTAACCTTATGTTTCCTGATGTTGGGAATAACTTATTTTTTAGCCTTAAGTTTTCATTAAAGATGCTGTACTTTCTGCAGCTCAAGAAGTAATTTCATCAATGGGCCTTCAAATGACAGAAAAAGGGCTTGGGAGAGCTGAGATCCCTTTTTTAAGCTCTCCTCAAATATTGCTGTTCATTAGGGTCATCAGCACACTTAGAAATGAGGCTGCTCCTCTGAAGAGCACTCAAGAATGCTGAAAATTCCGTTTTAGACAGTAAACAGCCATTGGATGATAGATAAACACTGAAGACGAGGGTGAGGTAGCCACAGCCTCCCTTTGTGAAAGAGAATCTCAGCAATTGGCCATAACCAAGCTTGTGAGGCAGGTTCAAAAACGTACAGTCTGTCACAGCCAGAGTCTGGCATATTCTTCTGGAGTTACCCTCTAATAGGCCAAATCAATTCTGCCTGCTGCACATACACACCCTACGGGTGTCTTCTTCCTGGGCAGGCCACCCAGCAAGCAAACCAAGGAGTTTAGGGTCTTCCAGTGCTTGCCAACTCACCTGATTTCTATCAGATAAACAACAAAAGCAGCTTTGTGTGGTTTTTTACCATTATGAACCCCAAGCTCCTGTGGCAGTGCTAACACACATGGTCCCCAAGTTCTGTAACCAGCCACAGACCAAGTGCCACCTTGCACTTGCCCATTGTTTTACTCTGTGTTTGCCCTCTCAGCTGGGCATTATTTATATGCAGCAGCCTGGTTTCACCATTAGCTGAAGCTTACCAGAGGCAACAGCACAGCAGAGGGATGGGCAGCCTCCCTTGTCCTCTCACAGAATGGTTTGGGTGGGAAGGGACCCTTGAAACCATCTCATTCCAACCCCCTGCCATGGGCAGCGACACCTTCCACTATCCCAGGTTGCTCCAAGCCCTGTCCAACCTGGCCTTGGACACTTCCAAGGACGGGCCAGCCACAGCTTCTCTGGGCAACCTGTGCCAGGGCCTCACCACACTCCCAGGGAACAATTCCTTCCCAATATCCCATCTATCCCTGCCCTCTGGCAGTGGGAAGCCATTCCCCCTTGTCCTGCCACTCCATCCCTTGTCCCCAGTCCCTCTCCAGCTCTCCTGGAGCCCCTTTAGGCCCTGGAAGAGGCTCTGAGCTGTCCCTGGAGCCTTCTCCTCTCCACGTGAACACCCCCAGCTCTCCCAGCCTGGCTCCAGAGCAGAGGGGCTCCAGCCCTTGGAACATCTCCATGGCCTCCTCTGGACACATACCAGCACCTCCATATCCTTCCTGTGCTGTTCTTAGTAATTTTTCCACTAAGAGCTCAGCCCTGGCTGTGAAGAGGGCAGTGACTCCTGCCTGGAGCTGGTGAAGCTGGATGGAGTCTTCTCCCACAAAATGACAAATTCAGATGGAGCATCTCAAGAAGAAGGGGGTGTCTTTGATTGTCCCAAACACAGGCATGGAGGCCCCATTCAACAGATTCAGCCAGGTGTGAAGAGGGTACAGCCATTGCTTTAACATGTATTTCATGGAGGCTTTTCCAAGCTCTCCATCCACTCTATTACCACTGCCACCACCTTTTCCAAAAACACTTCCCAGTTTACCAAACTTTGCTAAAAGCCAGCCTACCTTGCATCATTGACAGAGGTTCCTGCCTCCTGCTCCCGGTGTTCCCCGTGCTGCCTTGCTCCGGGGAGGCGTTAATCCCAAACTTTAAAGCCATCCTGAGCCCCACCTCCTTGTTAACCAATTAGCACCCTCATTAATAGTGTGCCTCCAGGGTACTTTCTGATTTTGCCACTGTGACTTTTAACCCCGTGGTGCATCGAGATTAATTCATAATTTTCTCTTTAGCTTTAACACCTAATTTTGAGCAAGAGGGACACAAGAACAGGTACATCCCCTCTCTCCCGCAGCAGCAGCATGGTCCTGCAAGCAAGGGGGCAGACCCGGAGACACCAAAAGGGAAAAGGGTCTGGTGGCTGTGCTGTGCTCAGACGATCACAGTCCTCCATCCAAAGCTGTCCCCAACAGATGGCCACAAGCCCCGTGCATGGATATCTGAGCTCTGAAACAATTTAATCAGTCCAGCAGGATGCAGGAATCAGAGAGACAGCATTGTTTTTGTCTTTTTCCTTCCAGTGGAGGAAAAGGAATTGGAGGAGCCCAGGCACCACAGTGGCCGGCAGATGCCGACAGCTGTGGGATCAAACAGGTTTAGCCCGTGTTCAATCCCATGCTGATAACCATATCTTCAGCAGCAGCTTGAGTGGCCCAGCACCCTCAGGGACCTTTCCTGGGTGCCAAAGCATCTCCCTGTCCAGGACCAGAGCACAGCAGCAAAAGCCTGTGTTGGAAGAGATCATTGCCTTGGAAAGGACAGATATAGAGTGTGGAGCATGGAAGTCTTCCCTGCCTGGAGAAGAAAAGCCCTCTGGCCTGGTCCTTGTCTAGGATGGAGAATTAAGTCAAATCACCCACAAATATCAGAGGGATGTGATGCCTCAGATCCTCATGAGTTACGACAGAGCACCCTGCCTGTGAAATACCATGTTTCTCTTTAGTTTTCTTGTGAAATAATTGTGTCCCAGCAGGCACGAGGTGTCACACACCAACCTAAACCCATTAACCGCCACCAGCCAGCAAAGTACACCCAACACCTTAGTGCCACTCCACTATCCCTGGCTCCTCTTAGGCTGCAGCAGCCTCAGGGGCACAGTGAGAGAATCACAACTCCATGGGCAGTGCCTGCTACAGCCCATTCTGAAGCTCATTCTGAAGCAGGTCTTATAAAGAGCAAGGTTCAGCTCTGCCTATTCAAATTTAGTGAAGAAATATCCATGGTCCCAGCACTTGCCAGCTCAGCAAAAGCTGCACAGAGCAAAAAGAGGGCAGAGCAACCCACGAAATTCCCTGTCAGGCAGCCAGCCAGCCATCTGCCTTGCTCTCTGAGCACAGCGGACCCGGGGATGGAGAGTACAGCCCGTGCCTCCTGGGAGAGCCATGGAGCCAGAGGGAAGGAAAAGGGGGCTTTGAGCAGCAAACACAGCCCGGGTCTCTGGATGTGGCGCTGAGCCGGCACTCCCCGGGGCTGTCACTCTGCAGTGGTCCTGACCCTGGGACTTGCTGACTTGGGGGTTCTCCTTGGCCCTGCACTGTCCCAGGTTAATATGTGGGAGGAGGTGCTGAGGCAGCCAAATTTGGGGGACCCAGGGGTGAGCATCTCACCAGTCATAGGAGGCATCCCAGAGAGCTGGTGGGGTGGAGAGCCAAGGGCCTCAGCTGTAGACATTCCTACTCAGGAATAAGTACGAGAATCAAACAGCCGGCAGCCCTGGCAGAAGTCCAGGGGGGAGCGCAGCCTCCCCCACCTGCCAGTTGTCCCAGGTGCTGGCACCAGCTTGAGCAGCACCTCCTCACACTCACATTGCCCAGGAAATGGTCACTCCAGCACCATGCACTGCTCACCTGAGCAGGCTTTACAGAGGACACCAGTCCTTCATGGAATGGTTTGGGTTGGAAGGGACCTTAAAGATCACCTTGTTACAACCTCCTGCCACAGGCAGGGGCACCTCCCACCAGACCAAGTGCTTACAGCCCCACCCAACCGGGCCTAAGATCCAGACTTAATCCCTCTCCTGGTTTTAAGCAAGGCACGAGTTACCAAGGTGTGATGGGCAGGAGGGGACACGTTGTCCCACACTCCTGTGACAGCCCCGTGCCCCCTGACATGACATGGCCTGAGGGCAAGGCCAGATGCATGTTATCACCTCAAGTGCAGTGGTTGAAGTGTTTCCCACTCTTTTAAGACAACACTATTCCAGTGATGCTAAAATGTTATCGCTAGGATGAAGGGGAAGTGGAATTACACTTGTCTGAATGGCCTCTTTTGTCATTCATTTTGCAAGGCGTTGAGGCATGAAAGATTTCAGAGAAACCTGGGTGAATCCAAGCTAGGTGGTTATAAGGCAACTTACAGATCTGACATGATGGATCATCTTCATTTTCCCATTCCTGTCCTGCTCACAGCAAATCCATTTGCTGGGCAATTAGACTCCAGTCATTACATTATGCTAAGAAGACGTTCCTTTGGCAGCAGCAGGGACCCCGACCAAGAGGAACCTGGAGTGCTGCCTGCCCACTCCCACCTGCTGACAAATCCAGGGCTGCAGTAACCCCAGTGGCAGCAATGCCACCTTCCCAGCTCACGTCACACTTTGCAAGGGTCCTCCAGCAACTCACCTGGCATCCACAGCATCCCTTATCCACAACCCTCCAAAAGATCTGGGACTGAGCGAAATGGCCCTTGGAATGATTTTGCTTAAGGCAAACAGCATCAGGATAAAGATGGACAGTCCCTCTCCTGCACACTCCTCTCCCACGGAGTGTTATCCAGCCAGTACTCCCATTTTCCAAGTAAAACACAGGGTGATACAGCTGCTGGCAGCTGGCACAGGCTCTCCTGGGGGCCTGTCTTGCCCATGCCACCACAGCCCAACCAATCACCGTTCCTCCTCCTCATCCTGCTCTCCAGGTATCTCCCCCCCTCTCCTACAATTCCCTCCCCAGCACCTTCCTGGAGCTCCCGTCTCTGACTCCCTCTGCACGGGTGTGTGTGTTTCCATTACTTCTGGGTGAAATAACTGACTACAGGGTCAGTCCACCTGAAAATTGCTCTCCCCAGACCTAAATGAAACAGATGGGCATTGATGATGTTTTGGGAGAAATTAATCAGCCTGGACCAGCGGTAGCGCCAGCAGCTCCCTCGGCCCAATCTCGCCTAATGAATTCCTAGCTCTCTGTCTTAATAGCTCCTGACAAGACTAATTTACTCTTGTAAGTGATTAGAGGGGGAATGATCTCTTAATTGTTGCTTAAGATCCCTTTCGGCATGGCAGGCAGCAGGCAGGGAACTGCTGGGTTTGGAGGGAGGAGATGCTGTAGGGAGGGATGTCATGGCAATGGGCACTCAGACGTCAAAAAGAGACACTTTTTTTCCCACGGAACAGGCGCCACACACTGTTCTGCTCCTCACACTCAGGATCTCAGAAAGGTGTTTCCAGATGCTGCTTTTTTTTTAAAGTTAATAAACCTTAACTCAGAAAACACCTGCCAACAGCAGGAAACACAGAAACAACCATGTGTGTCAACACTTCCCAGGCTGACATTTCCCTCCGGTGCATCTGGAAACAAAATCCCAATGTGCCAATATTCTTAAGAGTCAATTATATATATACACAGTGTAATACAAAGTTGAAAAAAAAAAAGAAATTCAACTGCCAAAGTAATTCCAAGAACAACTTGACTTGCATAATGTCTCACTGGAAAGCAGGCTGTAGGAAATCTTTCCCTATTTTCTGACAAAATAGAAGTTCAGTCCGATTCCCACAAAGTATTTCAAGCTCAAGTACTTTGAGCTCAAGGTGCTCCGTGAGGAAGCATTTCCATTAAGCAGTTCTCAAGCAGCTCTCACTCCTGCTCCCTTCCCAGGGCTTCTCCTGAGGGTGCATCTCTGTGCAGAGCTCAGCTACCACACAGGAGCCTCCACCACCTATCCAAACCAAGACTCCACATCCTGCCTGCTTTCTCAGACACCACTCCAAAGCCCACAGGAGCTGCAAACGCATGACCAAGGGGACCCAGGAAGGGACAGAAGGCTCATCTGGAAGCACTGGTTGAGTTCTGGAGGAGACCTCTCCAGACTCTTCCAATACTTGACAGCTCTGCTAATGATGAGGGAGCAGCAAGAGCCCTTTCTTAAGGAAGGTGCTGCTTGGGCTGCACGGCTGGAGGTGGAAGAAGGGACCTCCACAGCCTCCATCCCAGCCTCCCAATCAATTCCTCCCACATTACAAGCCAGTCACGAGCCCTGATTGAAGACCACAAGTTTAATGGACTGAGAGCCTGGGAAGGCACTGAGAATGACCGGGTCGATTTCTGCATTTACTAAAAACCGATTCCCAGCTAAATAAAGAAAGAAAAGCTCCATCTGTCAATCAAAAGAAAAGCATTCCTTTTCCATACTTTTCCATGATGTGGTGGCAGCCCCTGCCCACGGGCCCATCCGACTTACCCACAGGTGTGTCCTCATTGATCAGCAGGTAGGTGTCAAAGAAGTAGTTGATGAAGTATGGCAGGCGATTGCCCTGACCTGGGAAGAGGACAAAAACAAGGATTTACTTCCCCGGAATGGGCTAGCACGGCTGGGAAAGGTTCAGGAATGCTCATAGGGCACTGGGCTCATGCTGGCAAGGGGGTAACCCCCAAGATGAGAGGTGGCAAGAGAGAAAGCACCATGAGGTCCCCCATAAAAGCTGGCAGGGGAGCCACTTCCCTCCACCAGCCTTTCTGGATTTGGTATTTTCCAAAAGCCTGAGGGGAAGGGGGAAGTCAACAGCACAGGGACCAGGAGCATCAATTATTGGTTTAGCCCATGATTAATACCTCCGCTTTGTTCCCACGGCTGAGAGCCTTTCGCCTTGTCAGCCACCCCAGCAAACCCCTGTGCTCCTTCTCTCTCCCATCACCCGGCTGCCTTTCCCTCTAATTGCTTCCTTTCACCTTTAATAACCAGGCTCACTCCTTTCCACTCCTGTTTTTATGGTGCTGGATCTCTCGAGCCTGCCCCTAGCCCGCAGCCTCATTAGGGGATAGACTCAAGTGCAGAGCACGTAGGAGAGTGACAAAGGCAGCCTGAGCCAGGGAAAGAGTCAACCAGGAAAGATCTACTGTTCCAGGGCTGCAGGGAAGGAGGTGGTGGGAGAGGCACACAATGATTTCCCAAGGTTTGGCAGAGTGTGTTCAGCATCCCACCTCGAGAAACAAGAACCAGATCAAGCTTCAGAATCCTCTTTGCCTGCCCAAATGCCCAAAGGAGGGAGATGCTCCTGAGACCTTTCAAATGCAGGTCCCAGGTGTGCATCCCAACAAACCTGCTACTGGGGACATGGGCACAGGATGAGGGAGCAGCCCAAGCTCCCCCAGGGCTACCTTCATGACAACACAGGAATTTTCCAGTGCTGTCCTCTTTCCTGAGGCACCCAGGTTGGTTAAACACCCTGAGAAATGGGAAAGCACTGGAGGCAGCATTGTTGCAAAGGCATATTTAAATCCCAGCCTCTGGAGTTAAGTACCTGGAAAGAAAATAAAAAGGAACCTGACAAAGTGGGTTATTTGAGAGCTAGGAGCATCTCCAGAGGCTTGAGAGCACACTTGTCACTGGCTGCCATGCTGGGGCCAGCAGGCTCTGGGAGGGGCAAATGAGGCTAAAAACCCCAAGCAGCCCTTGGCACACAGGACTCACTTCTGCAAAACCTTTCTGTTTCAAAATACATTTCTTAATATCACCAGCATGCTAAAAATAAGTTGCACTTTGCAAATCCAGCTGCAGCAGGTGCTGGGAGGCTTCCAAACCACCCAGCACACAGGATCTATCTGTTCAGGGAGAAGGGAGACCAGCACCTGAGAGCTGGGAAATGCTGAGGGAGGGTCTAAAGCAGGACACTGCTTTGGGCTGCAAATCCCAGGATAAAGGTTGGCATTTCCTTCTGAGAGGTTGCCACAACCACCCAGTTATACCCTGGGATGTACCATCCCTGTAACCCTCAACACAAGAAGGGGTCCCCCCAGCACAGGAAGGATATGGACCTGCTGGACAGAGCCCAGAGGAGGCCACAGAGACACTGAGAGAGGTGGAGCCCCTCTGTTCTGGAGCCAGGCTGGGAAAGCTGGGGGTGTTCAGCCTGGAGAAGAGAAGGCTCCAGGGAGACCTTAGGTGATGGAGGTCTCTGCTCACCTCCTGCAGCAGTAGCCAGGCAGGAGCAGGGAGACTCCCCTGCCATGCCAGAGCTAAACCATCCTCTTCCAAACACTCCAAGCCCACTCAGGCTCCACTTGTCCATTATATCCCAGCTCATCGCTTCACCAGGAGCTTTGCAAACCTTCTGGGAAGAGCTGCTCCATCACCTGCAGTGCCCAGGATGTGTGGCAGGACATCCATGCACTTATCCCTACCCCAGGCACAGGAGCTGTGCCAGCACTTGCTTATCACAGAGATGACAACCCGAGCCCTGGGCAGGGTTTAGGAGAGAAGGGCTGGAACACTGCTGAGCTGCAAAGCCTCCAAATCCCTGTTTCCATGTGCAGCCTGTCCAAGGCTTTGCAGTTTCTTACTGCAATGAAGGAGCAAGTCCCCAGCTGGGCAGGCAAACCCCACCATCCCACTTCCAATGGGACACACTGGCAAGTGACTTCTTGGGGGGGTAAAGGACTTGCTAGATTGTCTTTTTTCCTTATTTTTCCCCTTCCCAGAGGAGCACCAGGGCAGTTACCCAATGAGGCTCTCCTTGATCCAGCACGACACCAGAGGGAGATTGACTGCGCCTGTCACTCACGGTTAATGTCATCCACTGACTACTTAATCAGGCTGCCGATCTGGGCAAGCCATCTCGAGGCTTCAGGAGGGGAAAAAATGGGGAGAAAGAAGCCTTTATTCCAAAAGGCACAGTGCTATCAAATGGACACACACACTGGCTATTGTTTATCAGCAAGAGCCACACAGGCACCCTCTCCCCACACCAGCACCCAGGGGGTTTAGACCAGTCATGTAACAATCCAAATTTTCACGGGGCTTTGCTGTACATTTACAGCTCCTATGCACCTTGTGATATGTCAGAACCCCTCCCAAAAGACACATTTTCTACACCAAAAGGCCATTGTCCCACCAGCTCCCTGTCAGAAGCCCCTGTGCCACAGCATCAGTGGGAAGGGCTTGCTGTGGAGGCCCTTCTGGCCCACAGCCCAGCCTTTCCCCCATGTGGAATTAGAAAAGAGGTTTTGCAGCTTGGACAGGAGTTATTTCCCCCCCCAGAATATATTAAAGCACAGTTCAGGTAATCATTTTGCCGCTGAAAGCAGAGGGAGAGCCCTGCCAGCAATATTCTGCTGCTGAACAGCTAACAAGCTTCTGGTTTACATCCCTGCCTGTGATCCCTCCCTCCAGTTTTCTTTAGGTTTTATTTACATAAATTGACCTCATGCCAGGTCCAGCACCAGCTTTGCCTTGGTGAATCCGCATCTGGAAGTTGCCAAGGGCTTTTCACCGAGGTATACCATGAGCATCAACCACTGCTGGGTTCACCAGCACATCCATCCTACTCCAGGGCTTTTTCCAGTCCCATCTGCTCTCTCACAAGCAGGGCCATCTGATGTCACACGTGCAGTCAGTAAAGACTGCAAAAAGAGTGGGAGCATGATGTGCAGGCCCCCAGGACTTCATGGGATGGAGACATGAAAGATCTGATGGAGACAGGAGATTTGCTCACCGGTAGCAGCCACATCACCCCAGCAGTGCTGCTTTGCATATTCATCAGGAGACCACAAACAGCAATTATTGCCTTTGCACCTTGCAAACACGAGCCCCAAGCAGGGAGAGAGCAGAGATAGACTTACCTGGAGAGACCAGCTCCAGGAGCAAGAGGAGATGCAGGAAAATGCCGGCAGCAGCCACGCGACGCTTCATGGCTCCTGTCAAAGAAGAGAGGCAGCGTCAAGTCCAGCACGTGACAGATATGACCTTGTCTCCCTAAATCAGCCTCGAGGTGCAGCCCTGCCCCAGGTCGTGCCTCGGTTCCCTGATGCCGCAGGGGAACACTCAGGACATCGACACTGTTTCTCCGTTCATGCAGCCCCCAAACATCCTCCTGGCAATGGAAACCAGGATTAATCTGATCCATTTTTTCCTTTCTTCTTCCCAAAGCTCCTCTCATATGAGGGGACAAGCCACAGTGACCCCTGTGGCCAGGAGAGGAGCAGCCCCAGCTGGGATGAGCTGCTCCAGCACCGGAGCAAAGGAAGAGCTGCTGTGACCCGGGAGGGACACAGCAGCAAGCTGTCAGCACCCGGATCTGAGATAGGTTGGCAGAGCTGTGTGGGAAGCTTGACCCAGCATCACTGGAGAGGTACCAAGATCTGGGAGCAGAGCCCGTCGAACCTCTCACACCACCTGGGTGGCTGCAGAGCAAGAACTGCAGGAGCACGGGAAGCAGGGAGGCTGCCAAGCGTGCCCTCAGCCCTCTCTGCCTCCCAAATGTTCAACACAGCACCAAGCTCCTCACACTGAGGAAACAGAATAAAACAGCCCAGGGAGCTGACAGCACAGCCACATCCTCACTCAGTGTTCAGACCATCAAACCCAAAGCTCTTTCCAAACCAACCCCACAAAACCTCAGCTAAGTCCCACTTTGCAAGGAAATTCGCACACACGGATTTTAAAACATTCCACCCCAGAGGAAAATATAAATCACATATATTACACAGAGCATAAAGGCACAAGGAGACCCCCAAATGTTTCCTCAGGCAGAGCCTGAGGCCAGCAGGACACCCCAGTGACCCATCCCTGAAGCTCTCTACGTTTCTCTGGGTTTCCATGTTTCCGCAGCTCTGCAAGTGTGGGGCAGTGGAATGTTTTCCCACCGGTTCAGTCTGGGATAGCAGCAGCCCCAAGGACACAGAGAGGAGCTGTCACGCAGCTGAACCTTCCCTTCAGAGCATCCTGCTCTACACACATCAGTGGGCAGAGTTATCCCAAGCCAGCTAAGGATGAAGGGCTCTGCCCCCCTTAAGAGATTCATGGGAATCCTCATGGATGCTCCTAAAGGGGCTCCAAAGAAATAGCTACACCTATTTTATTTCTACTGATGGATGTGTCAGAGAAGACAGCTCGTAACAACTCTGTCACTGCAGAAAGGGCCTGAAATTCTAATTTCTCCCGCTATCTTGCTACGGACAGTCTCTGGGATGAAGAGGTCTGTGCCTAGACAAGAAAAGTGCTGTGGTGTATTTTGTGCATCTTCAGGTATCTCAGTGCAAGCCTGAGAAGACAGGTGTAATCATGCCCATCGCCCCAAAAAAACAGTCAGGGCAGGAGAGTTTAAACGTCTAATCCATGACAAGCTTCTGACTTCTGAGGGCTTGGTGTCAGCAGAGCATCCAAAAAGCCCAGTTTCTAAACAAAAATGACCACTTTCCCAGGAGCCAGGCATCCTGACAATCCCTTTAAATCCTTACGTTTGGGCAGCAAAAGCAGAATAGATTCTTGCAATAAAGAAGAAACACCAAACATCTCTGTTTTCCCCCTGCTTTAATAGGTTTTGGGGAGCAGGAAATCTCAGACAACATTGTTCTTCCAGACCCCTGCATCCAGCATGAAATGTAGAGCCCAAGCTCTCAGTGCTGCAGCCAGAGAGGATACGATGGAAATGAGTTCTTCTGCCTTCTGCAGTGCCAAAACGCCACTGAGGAAAATGCCAACTTACTTCTCAAACAGCACCACTATCAGCCCAAGTGAGCGTGAACATTATTTTCTGGCTTCCCAGCCCATGTTTAAAAAGCAACAGGGCAGTGGAAAAACAATTTACGTGATGTAGAAATAAAGGCGGTTGACAGCATCCCCTTTCGAGTGTCATGATAAATCTAAATATTGGATATTCCAAGTCAGTCAGTTCATTATGTAAGTAATTGCCTGAAATGTCATTTTGATTTTCTCTGTCTTCATTAATATTGCAGCTCTTCACTGGTTCTTTGAGATGGTTCACTCGAATGTTGCAAATTTAAGGAACGGGATCGAGAAGTCTCTGGGGAGAACTTAAAAAATCGTGACTAAGAGCAGATTAAATTGCACCTTGTGCCTGAACGAGGCTCTTTGGAGGAAGCATTCAGTGCAGTTTCCAGCATGATAATGTCCCTGGGCAAGGCATCCCCGGGAGCTCAACTGTTGTCTCCTCCCGGCTGCCAAAGCACTAATGTTAAACCAGAGGCTTCCCCATCTGCTGGCAGCTGCTCCCAAGGCACACGGAGCAGCAGACAGAGCCTCAAGGAATGGGAAGCTGAGGAAACACCACAGTGCAAACAAATCTGGGGCTTGAAAGTTTAGGAATCAGCTCAGGTCAAGCACAGGCTTTTCAGTCTGCTTTCTCCAAATGCCTCCTCCTTCCCAAGCCTGGGAAGTGACTTTTTCACTGCTTCAACAGCTTGCTGCAACCCTAAACATGGCAAATCCCACCTGCTCCAGCCCTTGGCACGCATCCATCCCAGCCATGCTCCAGGAGCCTCCTCCTGGCACCTCACCTCCATGGAACGCTGGAGCAGGAACACTTCCACTGCTCCAGGCCGAGCCATGGACTGTTCTTGGGGTGCTTAAACAGCGAATTCCAGGCTCTGCACCTGGGGTAGTTTATTTTTAAATGCACTGCTGGGGCACTTGCCTACGAGAGTGGCTCTGCACACACACAAAACATGCCACTGCCTCTGCCAGAGCTGCCATTCCGCAGCCTGGCTGTCAGAGCTGCTCCACGCTGGCATCTTTAATCATCCCCAGAACCCCTATCCCTTCTCCCCCAGCCTGGTCTTCTCTTTCCCAAACAGCACCACGATGCTTGAGCCTCAAAATTTACAGCTCCAACTTCTCTGTTTGCTCTGTGCGGCTCCAGGGCCATAGAGAAGAAATGAAAGTGTAAATCAGAGTGTCTCCTGAATGGCTGCCACAGGAGGGAACTGTGTGTCCCTTCCCAAAAAAGCCCCTTTTCCGGCAATGAAACACCAGTGGTGTCCCCAAAAGAGGGACAGCACTGCCCACCCACAGGATTTGTGTGGGAGGTGGGATGGAAATACCTGAGGTGTCACCAGGATGCCACCACATCCACAGCATCCATCCAGCTGCTGGAGGACCCCTCTCTCCCAAGCTTCCTCCATCACTGTGACCACCTTGGAAGAGCAGCCAGGAGATGGTCCAGCACAGACCACCACCAAACATGCGTCCAAAAAAACCACCCCTGGGATCCCCTCTGGCTGAGCACATCGCTTAACACCACCCCTCACACCAAAAAAAAGCCTCTCCTGCTTTCCCAGCTTCTCCATCCCTCTGCTCCTTAAAAGCACTGCTAGAAATTCACCTTTTCTTCTTATTACTGCCTCTTGGTCAGGGCTTTACAATAAGTAGGATTCAAAAGGAAAAAAATTACAACTTAATTCTGATTTTTTTTTTTATTCCCACCCCCATATTGGTGTGAGCCATACCCAAACCATAATTCCCAAAAATAACAAATTGCAGAACAGGGTAATCAGAAGTAAATTGATATTGATAAATAAGCTTTTCTCCAGTGCGGTAGGTGGTTTATTTTAATCTAATGAGTTTTATATTTTCTGAGCTTTCAGATTCCATGATGAAGAGCCATCCGCGCTAGAATTACAAAGCACTTTGAAATATTGTAATTTTATGGCTCATTTTGTCAGGACTCTTGAAAATGAGATTTGTTCCCAGTGAAAAAATTTGCCCCCTTTTTTTTTTTTGCTTTCTATTCCCTGCAGCGAAAGGAAATAAAATTTCCCTGTTAAATAAATACAGGCCAGGATATTGGTATGCATGTGGGAGGGGGGACATGGATGCCCACAGGGAATACGGGGCACAGCTGCTGGCACCTGCCACAACCTACCTGAGATGGTGTACGCAGTAGAAAAGAGCACAGAAAATCCTCTCTCTCCTTCCTTCACCCCAAAATCAAAGCTGAGGTTGGAGACAGGGGTGTTTTCTCCCCACAAATGTCTGCACTTCCCAGTTGGGGTACTCACACCTTTCTTCTTCCAAGTAAAAAGCTGGAGTTGTTCCTTACTGACAACTACTAACACCCAAAAGTTTTCCACACTTCCAGCAGTTTACTTCCATTTTAAAACAAGGATAGGAGTAGAAGTATTTTGGTTGGGGCTTCCAGCAATTGCTTTGCCACAGGAAACAAACATTAGCTGCAAAATGACATTAACACATCATTTAACCAAAAACCCAGGCCCAGAAGGAAATGTCATCTTTAAACTTCTCAGTCCATGCAGGAAGGCTGTGCCTGGGTTGGAAATGACATTGGTTTTCCAAGTCACTGCCACAAGATGATCCCAATAACTACCCCGTTCTCCATAAGCAACATGCAAACCCTACACCACAACTGTGGCATCTCCAAGGAGAAGTCAAATAATGATCCAACTCAACTTCTGCATCCATGGAATATTAAAATAACACCCTGGGAGCTTTGGGAACTGTGTGTCATCAGTCACTGCCACCCATCCCTCCATGGTGAGGGCAGCTTCTTTTTTGGGGAGATAGAAGTGGAGACTCCCAATTAATTTCTTTTTAAGTGGGGCAGCACCAGCTCTACAGAGTCTCCAGCACTGGTTGCTAGTCACCATAGGCATCATAGCAACCGTTTTCCATCACAAAACCTCCCTTCAGCTGGAACAGCAGCTCCTAAGCTAGGAGGAAGGCTAGGATGGGGCATGGAGACCAAGCCAACAGGCTCCTGGGCTGCACCAACACATGGAAGCAACACAGCAAAGCTGTGGAGCAGATGATGCTAACATGGGCTGAAAAGGTGGAAAAGCAGCCAACAGCAACAGAGCTTGGCTTAAAGGAAGAAAAGAGGGAGGAAAAACAGGAGGAGGGGGAAGAAGGGTAGGAATTCTTGCTTTAGGAGAAAGTGGAAACCTGAATGCAGAGAAGTGCACAAACAGTCTGGTCTCACAAGACAGGAGCCTCTCTCCAGGCTCTTAGGAAATACACAGGAATGGACAAAGTGGTAAATGTAAGGATGCTGGAGGCCTGACTCCAAGCCTGCTCAGGAATGGGATGCCAGACACTTTCTTCTTGTGCCCTGTCTGGAAAAGGAAGGCCTCCCTCCCATCCAAGGCAGGTAGCAGCCTGGTTGGACTTCCAAGCATTGCTATCAAAACGATGCAGAAGTGTCCAACATCCTCGGGCTCCCACTCATGATCCCTGAGTGTGTTTGTACTGCTGCCACCCAGCCTGTGCCTATGGATCCTGGGGGCTCCCACTCGTGCTGCTCCAGATCCGGGCACACAAGTTGTGCTTTGGGGGGAAGGTTTAAGGGGAAAAAAGAGAACAAGATGTGTGTGAAGTGGGATTAAAGGGGAAAAAAAGTATGTGCTGGTAGGCACTGCCTTGGCACCTCCCTCCTTGCCACATCCAGGTGCAGTTTTCAAGGTAACAATCAATCCCCTTTTTGCAGCAGGAGGGAGCAGGGCACAGGCTTTGCCCCAAGATGTCCCCCCACAACAGCGATAAAGGATTCAGCATCAGCCTCAAGAGCAAGTCACCAGCCTCCAAACCACCAGCTCCTCCCAATCAGTCACCAAGCTGCACTTTAAAGTGCTGCCAAAGGAGATGGGTGAGATATTTAACTCCATCTCCCTTGGTGAACACCACTCCAAGCCCAGGACCCTGTGTGTGTGCGTGCACCCGGGATTTCATCCCATCTCCCTGCCTCCAGCTGCCCATAAGCTCCAGGCTGGGTGTTTGCAACACTAAAAAGAAGCAGCAAGGCTATTTTGCTCAGGCCTCTCGTGACTGGAATGGTAGATCTTAAAAACAGAGGGAAAAAGGGATGCTTCAAAAGAAGGGGAAAAAATATATTGACTGTAAGAAAACCCACAAAAAACCTTCACCCTGACGAACTGGAGCTGCAAAGGCTCTCAGGCCATTTCTTGCCTCATCCAAATCAAGAGGGAACTGTCCTTGCTGCTTTCACACAGAGCTCACTTAACTTCCAGCGAGCGGCACATTGCTGCTCCAGACCTTCCAAGGCCCGCTGGCTGTTCCAGCTAATAAAAGGGAAGCTTTGCCTGGCAGAGCAGCACTGTGGGCATGCTGGGGCTGACCACTTGCTGGCTGGAATTGTAGGAGCAGGGAAAAAAAAAAGTAGAGACAGCACAGGGAAAGGAAGATGGGGATACTTAGGAGGAACCCCTTCAAAATCCCTCAACCTCAAACAGCAGACCTGGAGAGCAGGGATTGAACGGAAAGACAAAGGCATGCAGCAGGGATGAAGTTATTTGGATTAATGACAGCAGCTCATCACCAGTGACAGGCTTGTTCATGCAAGCCCTCCTGAGACCCCAAATGTGGCTGAGGGCCCTTGAAGCTGTCCAGTCCCTCTCCTACATGCCCTTTCCAAAGGTGGGCATGCCCTTTCCTGGGCAGCATGCCCAGGCTCCAGAACATTGCTCTATTTCCATCAGGAATTTGCCCCCAGTGATTGTCTCTCTCCAGCTCACTCCAAGCATGATCTCTTTCTTCCCAGGAGAGCAGCTGTTTTATCAAACACATAGATCAGGGCAAAGCAATCCAGGCTCTGGCAGAGGCTCCGAAGGGACAGCACAGCCCTCCCACACCCAGAGCAGTTTCCATTGCAAGCCAGGTCCTTGGCCCCAGGACATGGGTTCAAATGGATGCTTCCAGGAAGCTGCAAAAGTGACACTGTGTGCCAAAACTGCCCCTCTGGTCAGAAGGGACTTTAAAGACCACCCAGTTTCAGCCTCTGCCATGGGCAGGGACACCTTCCACTATCCCAGGTTCCTCCAAGCCCTGTCCAACCTGGCCTTGGGCACGTCCAGGGATGGGGCAGCCACAGCTTCTCTGGGCACCTGTGCCAGGGCCTCACCTCCCTTATAGCAAGGAATTCCTCCCTAATATCCCGTCTAATCTTCACCTTCATGGACTGAAAGGCACCAGGCCCCTGAACAAATACCTCCTGCCCACATTGAAACTTCAAGCTGAGCACTGCCCATGAATAAATACTACTCCAGCCCCTGCCATAGCATCCTGGTCTTTACCAAACCACTGGCAAGAGACAGGACATCTGCAAGATTTGGGTCTTAACCACTGGAATTCCCAATTTCTCCCTATTTCAGCTACAGAATCTACACACTGAAATAGAGTCAAATAACAACATCAGCACAAAGGCAGGAATTTTCACATTTGTACGTCTTGGGCCACAAAAGCCCCAAAATAACCATATTTCTCCTGCAACATTATTAGAAGTCTTACTGGAGGAAGCAGGATGCTGTAGTGAGGAAAAAAACATGGAAGTTTTAGGTTGCACATGGAACTGTTCATGCTCCCAAAGCAAAGCTCCGGCTCAATTAGCCTGGCTGCAATATCCTGTCTGTGAGCAGCTGGGATATTTTACACCCTAACAAGAGGCCACAGGCCAGCCACTTCATCAAGCCAATCCCATATCCTAAAGCTTCTTAAATTCAAAAATAATCTGTGCTCCAGACCATCTGCACAGAACATCTAAGAAACTTCATAAAAGGAATCCTTTTTAAGAAGTCCTTTCCCTGCTGGCTGCTCTGGGGTATACTCAGAAGAGGATTGCAGGGCCTTTTTCCTTGCACCAGGTCAGCAGAGGAGCTGCCATGCCATGGGCACCACTCTGGAGATTACTGCAGCTGGGCAGCAGGAATGGTTCTGGTGCTGCCTCCCTCCCTGCTGTATCCAGGTGATTGTCCTGGCAAAGGGACACAGTCCTTTTGTACGTGGGCTGGCGGCCCTCCCGAGGCTCAGCCACAGCAGCCAGCCAAGCTCCACGGCTCCCACCTCGTCCAAACATTGTTGCTCCCACTTGCCACAAAAAA
>VYZQ01042297.1:32136-61552 GCA_013400655.1 Mystacornis crossleyi | reverse complement strand
CCTGCCCCAGCTGAGTGGCACCTGCCACAGCATCACCCAGCACTTAGTGGTTAGGGCAAGGTCTACTTGTGTGTCACCAAAGTGCGGTTTGGGTTTGATAAAGGAGAAGCTGATTATCTGTGGGATGCTGTGCTGAGCCCGTGGAGCAGGTTTCCCATGGGCAGAGAAAGGCTGTGCCTCCCCCAGGGTGGTGCTGAGAGGAGCTGTGCCCATCGGGGCATCAGGGCATGGTGCCCCTGTTGCAGAGCTGGGAGAGCTTTGTTAGCACCGCAGGGAGTGAACACAAGACTTTAGAGAACACTGCGGGGTCTGGGGCGGGAGCAGGACTCTCCCTGCAGCTCTGAGGGCAGCACATGGGGACAGCTGTGGCCAGACCTGCACCCTCCTCCTGAGCTGCTCACCGCCTGCACTCAGCCATCGGCTCTGCTCTAAGCCTTGCCAGGTGCCAGCTGGGGATCTGGGGGTGTCACTGCCCAACTCCCTTCTCAGCACCCAGAGCCACGCTGTGCTGTGAGGCCGTGTTGTGACTGACACCTTTACATGCAGCTTATGAGGAATGGCCTTGAAAACACCTTTTCTGCCTGATGTTTGCAGGATCATGGCATGCTCAGCACCTGTGCCTGCTGCTCTCAGTCCTGTCTAATCCTGACTGGTACCTCTGCTCACCCCACTCACCCTGCAAACAGCCCCCGCATACCCTCTCCCTCTGATGACCAAGGACAGGCTGACCAAGGACAGGCTGTGCTTACCGTGTCGCTGTTGAACTTCCCGTAGTCCTTCAGGTGGTGGCTCAGCCTCGCCATCCTGCTGCGGGAGGGCTGCAGTGGGAGCCTCCAGGGCTTGCCGGGGGGAACCTGCTCCCCACTGCCCAGGAGGGCTTTGGCCATGGCCTTGCTGGGGGACCTGGAGCTGGGGTGTGCCTCTCTCATCACTTCCCATGCACTGGCCAGAGGGTGGCTCCTCTCTGAGCCCTGCCCAGGCAGCTTGTCCCCTTCATCTCCAGATGGCCATGGGGCTTCTCCAGGGCGACCAGCCCCTGCCTGCCTCTCCAGGTTGCCGGCCTGGCTCCCCAGCACCCCAGATGGTGCTGGGGCTGAGCACAGCAGCGCCAGGAGGAGCGTGGTGACTGTCAGTGCCTGGATCTTCATCCTCAGGTCCTGCCTTTGCTCAGGGTCCTCCTGCCTGGACAAGGCTGTTGGAGTCAGTAGCAGGGGTGGAAGCTGCTTTTTTCCCCTGACTCTGGATCCAGCCGAAGTAATTTTTATAGTGCAGGGACATACCTTGGGGGCATAGCCCTTTTCCCCCGCCCCTGCTGTGTCCCACCTCCCAGCTTGCGAGCAAACCCAGCTGCTTACGTGGGCCCCAGTCCCCCTCCCTTGTGTTCCCAAATATCCCAGCACCCGTCTGCCACAGCCACCCTGTCCCTGCTCGGTGCCAGGTACACACATGGGTGCGTGGCATCTGAGCACAGAATCTTTCAGCTAAACCACCGTTGCAAGCAAGGCCTTGGTACAGGGAGAGCTGATGGTAAATGTTTGTGCGTCTGATGCAAAGGCGGCAGGCTCAGAGGGAAGGAGTTGCTATGAGCCTGGTGGAAGCAGTCTTGGGTAGAGGAAAGGCACCCAGGTAACGCCTCCATCCATTGCAGTGGGAGCTCACTTGCTAAACAGCAGAGCCCACCAAGGAGAGTGGTGTAGGAGCTGCTCTGTTCAAGCTTTGGTTGATTTCAGTGCTGTGTCAGACACCAGGGGTCAGCTCCTCAGCCAAGGGGCCTCACTGATGGGTGGTCTCTGGATGAAACAGAGGATGAATCTGTGTTCCAGGTTTACTATCAGTCAGGTTCAAGAACCAGCCAGCATCAAGACCCAACTCTACTAGAAATCAGTTTTAATGAATTTCAGCGTTCACCGATCTGTTGGCACCTGCGGTTGTATCCTGTGCACATTACATGCTTAGAGAGAGAAGGTGACTTCTCCTCACTGGAGGAAAACAAGGACATTTCCATGGGAGATGTCCTTGCTCCCTCTGCTCTCTTTCACTTCAGACTTGCTACTCTGGACTAAAGAAGGAAGGAAGCCCCAAGTACAGAGGAAGGCGTATGGAACAAGGGGCTGTCATCTTTTAAAGGCCACCAGCTGGTCCCTGGTCACTCTTCTTTCCTTTGTCTCATCTACTTTCTCCAGGGGCATTGGACTTTGGAGCGAGAAGGTGTGGTGTTTGCTGGCTGGCTTGGGAAGACCGATGAGATTATCCTACAGTGTCATGTTCCTGTCAGCTGCACCCTGCCACAGGCTGTGATCCATGGGACCTCTTGGATAGGAAAGGGTAAGCAGCAAGAGCAGATGTTTTTGCTGGGCCCAGCTGAAGAGACATGGTCCTGAAAATCCAGGAATTGATGACAGAGGAGCTACCGTGATAATGGACAACAGTGACACAAGGTGAAGGAAAATTCCCTTAATAGAAAATCTAGAAGGCCTGGAGGTCAGAAAAGCAGGAGGTCTGAAAGACCAGAAATCAGCTTTTCATTCCACAGAAATTTCCTGGGTTGGGGCCTCCTTCCCTGAGGGTTTACTCAGGACCAAAACAGGTGAGTGTTCTCATTAGAGTGGGTGAGACAGACTGTCAATAGGCAGTGCACAGAAGAACCAAGCTGTGGTTGGCTGTAACCCACCAAATAAAAATAAAGAAGAAAATAAAATTTTAAAAAGGAGAGGACGCAACAGAAGACAAAATATAAATGTGAGCAGTGCAATATCAGTTGTCACCAAATGCACTCCACAGAAACTTCACCTTCCCCAAAAAGTACTGACACAGAAAGTCTAAGTCCTCTTATCAGTGCCCAGCTTTTGAGCTCAAAGCTCAAAACACAGTCCAGTTCCTGGAAATAGGAATGCTGGCAGTACAATGAGGTGATAGATGAGAAAGCTACAGTGTTCTAGTCCATCTTCCACACCTTCGCCTCTGGCCAGTTCCTGCTCTTGACCTGCTCCTGGCTGACACTGGAAGTGCTGATTTCTGGGGAAATGGGCTCATAGGAACGAAGAGACAAGCTGGCAGCCAGTAGACCCATCCGGACACAGGTGCCTGTGTCATGTTTAGCAAGCATCCCTGCAAGGATTCCTGCCATTAAGCTGTGGAGAGAAAGAAAGGTGGTTTTGAACATGGGAGAAATAGCTCTGAACCCAGGAATGTGTCTGCTCATTTGTAAGGGCTTTCATTTGGACCCCAACCAGCACTTACAGCAACAGAATATCTCACACAGGAGGGCTGAGGTTATAATGAATGGATTTTGCTTTTTCTATATCTATTTTTAAAGTACAAAATAGTGTCATTTATTTGCATTTTTGGTGCTTCTCATCTGAGAAGTTGAGGTACTTCCTCTTGCACCACATTTTCTATTCTGCTGTTTTCCAGGTGAGGCAGGAGAAAAGAAAGGAGTCTAAGAAGGGAAGAATCCAATTTTCCCTTGCTCTCTCATTATTTTGTCACTTCTCTGCTCCTTCTCAGTGCCTTATGTCCTCCTTATGTTGGTGCCTCCTCTCCCCAAAAGGTTGGATGGGGTGAGAGATAAAGTTTCCAGATCTGTGTGAGAGGGACAACAGGCACAGCTGGAAAAAGAAATCCCAAGCTGAAATTACATTGGAAAGTCATATTTTTGGGAAACATTTGCTATGTTTTTTCATTTGAGATTTCCCAGTAAAAATGATGTGAGTGCAGCGTTTGGGATAGATTGGGAGCAACTACTCTGTTCACAGCAACCACTGTAACAATATTCAGAAGCTAGGAGAGGACAAAGGAGAAGGGAAAGAGAATGGAGAAGACAATCATGTTTTAGAGGAAGAATCGAGAACAGGAAAATGTGTTGGCAGGGAAGATTTATAAGCACATCTATGGGGAAGGTAAAAAGAGCCCTTATTTTGCACTCCACCTAATTACCTCAACATCTTTCTATCCATAACAAAGGCACAGAAGATTATGACTTCCACAAAGTGTTCAATCTCTCAACAGCTCCAGGAGTTGAGAGTAAATATTTGGGGGAGCATCCCCTAGCAATGCCATGTGTGGGCATGTGGTGTTACGTTGTCACGGCAGCCAGGGGCAAGGAGCAAACAGACACAGCACACATGCTCAGCTCATGGGCAGATCTCTGGAGCTGAAGAAGAGCCACAGGCTGGAAGGGAGGCATGAAATGCCCTGGGTCACTGTTTCTGGCTTGCACTGTCCCGTGACCAGTGCTTCTAAAGTGTGAAGGTTCACAGGGGCTAAGCTGGGAAAGTGTTACATTTTAGATATTAGGAGGAAATCCTTTACTATGAGAGTGGTAAAACATGAACAGGTTGCCCAGAGAGGTGGTGGATGCCCCATCCCTGGTTGGATGGGGCTCTGAGCAACCTGATCCAGTTGAAGATGTCCCTGCTCATTGCAGAAGGGCTCAGACTAGATGACCACCTTCCAACCCAAACCATTCTGTGTTTCTACAACAGTCCTTCGAAAGTGCCACCAGGCTGGGCTTGGGACACGGACACGTTACCAGTTTATATGCTGTGGAGATGGCTTGTATGGCAATGCAGTGTCCTGGCATTTCCAGACTGTTTTGGCACTTTTACTCTGTAGAGCAGGGATTTCGGGAGTTCAGGGGAGCAGTTGGGGTTATTAGGAAGAAAAACCCTGGATGAAAAAGAGGACTATGAACATTCCCCCACATGGCCTTGGGGAGTCTCGGGAGGGGAGTTTGCAGACCAGTGTTACTTCAGGAATGGGCCCCTGGCTTTCATATAGGTTTGGAAGGAAAAACAAGTTTCCAAGTTCTCCAGTGTAACTCAGTGGAGGTGGCCGGCAGTGGTGCATTTTATCTCACCTTTGGTCTTCCCTTGAACTTTAAAAGGGGAAAGGAACTCCTAAGAAAGACATTTAGTTTACATTAGCCTCTACAAAAAAACCTGTGCTGCAGTAAGGAGTACTTGTGTTCTGAACAGATGGCGCAGAGGGGAGGCTGTGTCCCTGGACGGGCTGGGCTGCGGACACCTGCCAGAGGTAGTGAGCAAAGCTGAGCTTTCCTTAGGACAGGCTGACCCCACGAGGCTCCTCCAGCCCCCATTCCTCTGCTGTTATTACACCTATTGCTCCAAACAACCCTTTGGTCTTCGTTGGAGAAGACCAGCTTGTAGCTGCAGTCACCTCATCTCAGACATGATCTGGGACACAAGCAGCCACGTCCTGGTGTTAAGGGGGCTCACCAGCTTGGCAAGAAGTTATTGATTGATTTTAAGTAAAATATTGAGTACTCGCTATGTAAAAAAAAAACAAAAAAACAAACAAACACAAAAACCTTTTCCCTCTGCCCACTGATAAGAGAAAGAAGAAGAGTTGCTATGTGGAGTTATTGGTAGGTAAGAGTAGAAAGGGAAAAGGAAATACCTGTCATATACAGACTTTTGGTCTAGCCCAAGGCAATGAAAGGACAGAATCAATTACTGCAACGTATGAAGCAAGAAGAAAAAAACAACCTGACTGCTACATATAGTTTGTCAAGTTAACAAGGAGCATAATAAAGTATTACTCTGACAGACTGAGAATTGATCACTGGGGCTAGGAATAATAGCTGTCATTTCCCACTTCTATGTATGGCATTGTGTGAACAACCAGGCGAATTATACAGCAGACTCTTTTGAAGCAAGAGCTTCAAAATCGCCAGAGGCAAATGCAGAACCTGATGAAATGCTTTTACAGGGCCATTTTAGCTCTTGAGTGGCAGTTCCACTTCCATTGGAGAAGTGTGGAAGTAAGGCAGTTAGTTAGTAAGACAGCTTTGATGTAAGGTGGTTTACTTTGCTTTTAGCAGCTCAGCCCGGAGTAATTCAGAATTCTTAGATTGCCAGGAAAGGCTTGGATCTTGAAGAAAAGCAAAACTAATAATGGCAAGCCTGGCTTCCAAGATGCTTCGGGGGACATTTTTAGCAAGCTTTGCAAGGAATCACTGTAAGGGGCTCTATTCTCACGTCCTTAGTGTCTCTTCCTCAAGCAGCAGGGTGTCGTTGCTTTTACAGTGGAATTTCAAAGGAATCCGATTATGGCCCTTTCACATGCAGCTGGAGAGGACAAAGCAGTGGGCGATATACCTGTCACCAGCTCCTGAGACGTTGACTATCTCCTCCCTGCTGATGGGGATGGCGGGGTAGTGGGCAGCACAGAGCCTGGCAGCAGCAGCAGTCTGTGGGGGGAGGGAAGGGAAGTTAGTGGGAATTGCCCAAGCTGATAAGGCCTGGTGCACCTGGTGCCAGATCTGCATGGATGACAAAAAAAGAGAAAAGGCTGAAAAAAAGGCAATAATCTTTTTTCACACTTTGATCATTTAAATGAAGCTTCCTGCAAATGAAGCTCGCACTCATGAATATTCACATAAGCACATTTAATTCTAGCTGACTGTAAACACTGCTGCTAGGAGCCAGCAGTATATGGACAGACAACTTGATTTTCTTTCAGAGCTGTGTATTCCACCCCCCCAAACACATACATTTTCCAGCAGTGATGCTATGTTTCCCAGGACTGCTGCCATGCCACCAGAAATAGCAACAGTGCCATATGGCCCAAGAAAGAGCAACTGAGAGCTCAGAGTTAGTTTTCCATGCCCTTACCTGTTCGTGAGCTCCTGGATAAAGCGAGATGCTCCCTCCCAGGCTCTTGCCACACAGGAGGACACCGTGAGCGCCGAGGGTCACCACCACACAGTGCAGGTGGGCCAGCAAAGGGCAGGCCAGGGCCGCTGCAGTCTGGACAACATCCTCCAGCCTGGATGGCAGCTCTTCAGAGAGGGAAGGGAAAAGTGTGCTATAACGGTAAAGGTCCACAACCAGCCTTTCTGTGGGCTGACAGCCTATTTATGAGCACTTCTGCTACTATTTATGGGCACCTCTGAAATGTGGTTGGTAGAATTTTTTTCTTTATATTATGGGAAACATGGAATTCTCTGGAGTTAGACTTCTACACTGTACTTCTATGCTGAGGAACCCAACTCTCAAGGGACTAAGCATATGCCTGTTGAGATCAAAAATCTGTCTTGAAGAATGGCTTCCTTGTCTTAATGCTGTTGGATTCCCACCTGCATTTGGTGGGGTGTTTCATTTCTGCACAGGGTGGTACTGCTGGGACAGGTGCCCTCCGAGCACCATGCTTCAGGGACACGTTGACAAACCAAGATATTGCTCCTGTTTAGGTGATGAAGTGAGGCAAATGGGATCTCTGGTTTTGGGCAAGGAGTCACCCCAGGCCTGTAGTGGTCTCTGATGGGTCATCAGTCCATACAGCCCACGCAGAGATGGCTGTAAAGGTGCAAGACACCATGAGCACTTATGAATCTCCACATAATGCTTGCATTATAGACTGAAGCAGAAAATGCTCATCTCCAGGACCTAGGTTATCTAAAAGCCTGACTGACCCTTCTGAGTATTCAATACCTGCTGGCAGAGGGTTCCCGAGGGTCCGATTTATTGCTCTCAGCTCTTGCAGGTTGGGAGAAATGTATGTGAGTGCTTTCCAGCTGTCTGAGAGGAATGGCTTGGAGGCCTTGTTCTCATCTGTTGGCTCATAGCACACTTCAAAAGAACAATGCAATTGGTTAGTTAATTAATTAATTAATTAGTGGTTCATCTCTGTGTCAGAGCAGGATGCAGTGTAGAACACTTATAATAATCTGCACAACTGGAGTTACACATTTAAACTATTAGAAACTGAAATATTATTTCCCCTAAATCTTATTCCCCCCAAACTTGGGACAAGGTCTCCCAAGGTTTCCTTCTCAGTGCTCAGCAAAGAGACAGCTGCTTCTGGCTCTGGATGATATAATCAGACTCCACTTTTGTTACTTCAATTAGCTGGTTTTGGAGCCTCTGCCAGGTTTTTAGATCACCATGTCCTTCTTCAGGATTTGCTTTTAAGCAGGAAAGCGTAACTCCAAAGGTTTAGGAAGCCTTGTGAAAGGTCCCCAGCATACCAGTGGAGGGGGGCATTTATTTTATGGGAATGGAAAAGAATTCCTCTCAAAAGATACTTTAGCACTTTTTCTGAGAAGCAAACTATATTGCTTCTATCAAACCGGCAGAAGTGCTCAAATTGCCACTTGCCTTGAGATTAAAAGGCTCAGAGAGCAGCATTCCCTGGCCTTCTGGCAGTGCTCAAGGGCTTTACCAACTATGCTCCAGGAAATGTGGTTCAGCTGCAGAAAGAAGAACACTCAAGAGAAATCAGAAATGTTTTATCCACTTGAAGCAGAGTAGCAGAGAACAGAAAGAGGTGCTGAATAACCCAGCCTGTCAGACAGTAATGGGTATCTCCAGCAAGCAGCAGGGATGTGCCTGGACTGTCTCAGCACACATGCTGTGGGGGCAAGTTGTCCTTACCTGCTAGCTGGTGCTCTCTAGCTAGTTGGCAGACGTACTGAATAGTGGAAAGAGGCACATTTCCATCAATGCAAACGAGCGGGGCCTGACACAGGTTCTCCTTGAACTGGGACACCTAGTTAAAATCCAGGACACAGAGGAGAGACAGCTTGAGTCATTGCAAAGGGACAAGATCATTGCTAGTCATACTCGATGTAGGATTTTGACTTGTATTCCAGCCTTTCGGTGCAGGCATGAACCTAAAAGAGTGATTTCCTAAGGAAAATGGATTTTTCCATTTGCTCCATCTCTTCCCCTTCTCCTGGCCATGAAGAGCTGGACTCAGTTGGCAGGGCCCCTCCAGCAGAGAAAGATAACTGCTGGTCCTCTCTAGACCACTACAGGGAAATGGAATGCTGCTGTTTAATGCCACTGTAGGATTCCTGGGCCATGCCTGGCTTGACTACACCTTTGCTTACTGTGCATGTCATTTGGGCATCCTCCCTGCACAGTGTCTCCGAAGACAGGTTGTTCAGCTGAGTGTTTTATGCCTGGGCCCCACTGAATCCCGTAGGGATGGGGTACAGTGGAGCAGTGGAGTAGGGAGCTGCTGTTCTCTCCTTTGGCTCTCTGAGGCTGCACAACCACTTGCTGGGATGCCAGGCCAGTGCTATGGGCACTCGAGCAGCATCCCCCCGTGTCTCTGCCAGCCCTGGTGGAAAGAGGGGCTGCCAAAATGCACTTTGCAGCACAAGACTGGTTCAGAATTTCCACTGGTCACAGCTGCTTTGTAAAGCTCTCTAGAATTAATCCCTCGAATTGGTTTTCTGTGCCAAGGCTTGGGGGAGGCAGGGTGGGGATGGAAGTGGGAGCCATGACCATATTTTTCCCCTAGGAAGGCTCCACCTCACGGAGATGCCGCTGGTAAGTAAACTGCACTTAACTTCCATGTTGCTGTCAGTCACAAGCACAGACTTTTGTTCTGTCAATAAAAGGCTGAGTAGGAAAGGAGGGTGCAGTGTTGGGGCTTTCACTGCATCAGTCCTTAATCACTGCTGCCATTATGCCTCCCTGATGTTTTTGAATGTTTGGGTGTGCTGAGCAACAGTTTCTGTTGATACAGCTCAGCTTGTAGAAACAACAGGGATGGTGGGGAGGGGATGGAACAAGAAAAGTTGCTTTAACCAGTGTTCTGTCCACTTTTTTTCCTGTTTTTTCCTAAAGGGAGAAATATAATTTCTGTAAGTGGACTGGATTTATTGCTGGCTTTAAGGTGTGGAATTATAAGTTAGCTTGGACAAGTTAATGAAGAGGATTCTGGCCTACATATCATGGATGATGGTAGTGGTGATATTTATAAACCAGAAACAGATAGAACCTCCACCTGGGTCAGCACAAACAGAGGGCTCTCGTAGCTTTTTATGCTGCTATGCCAGTGGCCAGTGTCTGGGGTTAGTTTCAGCCTATCCCATGTCCCTCTGCACACCCACTCCCTCCTCGTACAAACTTCACCAATGGCCTTCGGTCACAGGCCCACGCTCTTCCTTGCAAGAAAAACTCACAAATCCGAGGGAGTGCATACGTATTGCTCTGTTATCTGGTGGTGGATGTCCATGTCTCCCAAGCCGACGCTGAGCTCCCCGGCACTGGTGATCACAGCACAGTAAGTGGCTGTGCTCTTCCCCTCCAGCTGAAGGACGCCGCTCATGTCCTGAAACAGGGAGGACATTTACACACCGAGCACGTTGCTCTTCCCTGCCACGCTCAGCTCACTCTTCCTGTGCCCACCTGGTCTCCAGCCCAGCTCGCTGCTCTCCCTGGGGATAAGCAGCATGTCAGAGGTACCTCAGTCTAGACAATGCTGGCACATGGCTATTTGTTAATATTTGCAATGCAACAAATGCTGCAGGTTAAAGCAATCCTTTAGCAAATGAGTGGCAGGTCTCTGTCGTGCAGTTCCACAGGCTGTGTCTCCTGTAACAAAGAGGGGTCTGCAGCCCTGCCTGCTCCCACCGCCCGTTCCCATAGCTTGTGTGACACAGACGGCCTGATGACATGCTGGCGTCTCTAGGTGGCACTCTGCAGACCGCAGTTACTTATGTTGGCCATCTCACCAACTGCCCAGCCTGATTATAAACACACCCTGGAGCCATTTCTACAGCAGTGGGGCAGAGAGCAGTGGGGTGTCCTTCCTTTGTGGCTCCTGGGAATGATCTGCTTAGGGAACGCAGGGCATGTCTTGGAAGGAACCTGTGGATGGAGAAATGCATCTAGCTCAGGAGTTGACGGAGAAGCTGGAAATTTTAGGGGGAGGTTCCTCTCCAACACTGGTGGGAATGTGATTTGTTACAGGCAAGGATGGCTTGGTGGCTGCCCAGCAAGTCCACCTTCCCTTGGACGGCACAAATTGTGCTGTGTAGAGAAGCGATTATAGACCAGCCATGGTGAAGCCTTTGTAACCCAAAATGGAGTCCACGTTCTCATTGCTTCACTTGCCAAGTCACTCAGGTAGCCAGAACCAAGGCCCCCATGGGCTCTGTTTGGATCCCAGGGTCACGAGGGCACTAATAAGAGTCAGTGAGCCTGACCAGCCTCACCTGTGGGCTGCACTCGCACCCCACCTTGCCTTCAGTCCTGCCTTTTCTGCATGGAGCTGCCTGATGCCCTGGGTTAGAGCTGCCTTCCTGGTTGTTTTTGCTCCCTGATGGGGTGGTGATATTGTGCACTGCTGTCCTGGGTAGCTTCTGCTGCTCCCAGCTCCCTGACCTGTGGACAAGCTGCTGCTGAAGTCAAGTATTCCCCTGGGACACAGGTAAGCGGTGGATACAGCTCTGTAGAGGATTCTGCTCCTCTGAGCTTGGGAAGTGTTCAACCTGCAATTCCAGTTTCACATTTTTTCTCTCTTGGGCTTTAACCAAACCAGGTTGATTTTGGCAATGCTTTGTGTGTCCTCAGGGTCAAGGTTTACACATTTCTTGCTATGCTTAGCCTTCACTAGAATTGTACATGGTTGGTCCTGATTTACCTCTATCTTCTCCAAGCGCCACTTCCTGGAGCTGAATTCAGACCCCGTGGTTCAGACTCCAACATACATCTAGCCTGTGTTTTGGAGGGGGTTCCTTGCCTTCTAATTGTCTGTAGCTAAAGAAGCATTCAATTATTACTACTCTTAGCCTGATGGAAGGTGGCTTTGACATCTGCCAGGGTTGGGAAGACTTTCCCCTCTGTGTAATGTCATCTCTTCCATGTTTCTGAGGTGCCACTTCTATGCAACGTACCATGTGGTGGCAGTAGTGCAGGACAGACTCTAAATGCTCATCCTTCCCCACGGCTGATAAAAGGAGAGGAGCTTGTCCAAGACGGCTTAAACAGTCTAAAAAGCAAATGGAAACAAAAGCTATTAACAAATCCACCAGAGTACTGTGAACATAGTGACAGCCTGTGCAGCATGGGTGTCTCTAGGAAAGCCCTCTCCTGAAAAACTTAATGCCCGTCAGTCCTTGCCTAGAAGGGTGTTCAAGATGAAATTGAGCTGCAGCTGCTGCAAATGACTGCTTGGGGCTGAGTGAGGTGTCCTACAGAGAGCTGAACCAGCACCCTGAAATTTAGGATTATTTGGAACATCTGGGAGTGGAGGGAAAGAGGGGGAAGACAATTCTGCTCTTTTCTGGCATCATTTCTTTACCATCACAGGCATGTGAGTTTTCCCACACTGCTTCTGAGCACAGCGTTTTCTGGCGCTGGCCCTCCCACACTGCTGTTCCCATCATGATATCTTACTAGAACTACTGAATCCTAATGTATTGATGGGAAACCCTTCCTCCTCTCCTTTCAAGTTACCACAAATTGTACCTCCGTGGGTGGCGTGGGTATTTTTGGGTTTTTTTCCACTCAAGCTTCTTCATTAGTGATCTGAAGTGACAGTAGATTTGTGTTAGGAGATTGGGAAAGGTCTAAAAGCTGGAATGATCCTAAAATCTTTCTGTAATCTGTCCCTGTTAACTTCAGTAGAAGAATACTGGTCTGCTGTTGCTTGTGGTGGAGCCCCAGGCAGTGTGTGATCCTTTCCCACTGCCAGGGACTGTAGCCTTTTCTCTTCTACAGGAACTCCTGGACCCCAGTTCCTTTTGTCCGTGGTATGTGGTTTATCATTTTGGAACTGTGATTGTTCCTTTCAACTTCTGGCTCTACGCATACTTCTATAGTGACTATATCCTGGCATTAATTAGTCTGAGGCTGCTCAGTAGTCATTGGAGACGCTGATGCTTATTTAACTTTGATTTGGGGCTACTGCGCTATGCGCTAGTTAACTTCATATTTGTGGGCCTTCCTTTTCCCGATCTTAACGCCCTCCCTTCTTATTTCTTGGAATGGGCCCTGCCTTTTCCAGGCAGTCTGCCCACTGGTATATTGCCTAACGTGTCCCAAACATTGTCAGCATTCACCATCTCCTGCTGTTGAAGGAATACCAAAGGACAAATCACAGCTGGCATGCACCCGTGGGCAAACCCAAGCACCAGGCACCTGCCAAGTTCCTTCCAACGCCGCCAAAGGATCGTCTCACTCTTCCAGCATTTGTTTGCCCACCGCCCTGGAAGAAAAAACTGTTAATTGGCAAAACTGGGAGGGCTGCTTGATATAGTTGCTACGTCTCCGTTGTCATGTGAAGTTGATATTGCTGAAACATAGAGCAGCAATCAGAGGGAGCAGAGGGCATCCAGCTCGCAGATTGAGGGCAATACAAACTTCTAGAGCCATCTACTGACTTAAATCTCGATGACAAAGGCCTGCTTTCAAGGAGGGGAGATCCACTTGATCCCCCATGAATTGCTAGTTTGGTCTCATTTGCTAAGACCTCCTAGAACGGTTAATGAATGTTTCAGTTAATTCGAGCAGCCCTCTGAATTCACCTGTTCACAGCCTGGGACTCCAAAGTTTCTGGGGCTCTGCCTCCCAGGCCACTTAGCTCCCACCTTACGCAGTTTGTGGGGATTATTTTTTTTTTTTTATTTCCCTCTTTGAATGTAAAATGAGATTTGTTACCTTTGCTGCACTGCCTCTGTACTTTATTCATGGACGGATCTGTTTCAGAGACAGAAGACTTTTTCACTCACCCACTGCTTCCCAAACACCTCTCTCATTAAAAATACCCTTCTTTTCCAAATGTGTGGCTATCAAATTCTTTTCTCTTGCCTCTGCTTTCCACTCCTCTGTCCATCTGCCTCTCTGTCACAGACAAATTGTCAGAACGCAGGCAATCGCTCACCCATCTCATTCTAATTCTTCTGCCAGAAGAATTACATCAGTAAGTGCTCAATTGATTTGGGCTTCATCTGACTATCAAATGGTTTTAGAGCTCTTGTTTCACAAAATCCTGAAAAATATTTTCCATGTCTGAAGACAGCTTGCCACTGGCAGTCCTAATGCCTGTACGCAGAAACTCCTGGCCCAGTCCCTCTGCCCTACACCAGCCCAGGTGCACAAGAACACCTCTGCACAGACACATTTTCCTTGCTTGCTAACACCACCATCTATTTGAACCAAGAAAATGTATTGCCATCTCACTGTAAGACATATTCTGCCCCCAACCCATCACTGTGCTTGGGCACTCTCAAAATTTATACCGAAGCTCCCCAAGGATTCTTCTTCCCCTGCGTGAAGCTGCACATCTGTCCTTTGCACACAAAGCTTTTTCCTGCATCCAGCCCTGTGAGAGGCTGCTCTCCCATCTAAATACGATCTTTTATTACCCTCCTCTGAACTCCAGGCTCATTTTCTTAGCTCTGCCTCTCCCCAGTTCTGTAGTTTGTAAGACTTGGTGCTAATTTTTGATACATTTGCTGTTCTGTCTGGCAGTTGTCCAAGCCCTAAACTGTTCGAGCCACCTGAGCAGAACTGCTTGTATATAAGCAACCTATGGCCTTCGTCTGCCCTGCTCGTAGTTCCTCATTAACACGAATGCCCCTCCCTTGCATTTGCTTGTGCTCCCTGGGGATTGCCACTGGTACTGTTGGGAATGAGGATATTTCCATCTGCATCTGTATCCTGTTGAGAGTTGCAGATTTCAAAAGCAAAGTGAGCTTGGCTATTTTAATTCTGAAGCTCACTCTGTAATATAGGCAGCCAAGGGGAAAAAACCCCCAAACCCCAGCACCCCAAAATACAAAGCAAGAGTGCTTTTTTAGGCAAGTCAAACAGCATGGCTTTGAACACTGGCCCCTATTTCAGTCTTAAAAGAGAGTGCTAGCTGCCATCAGCAATAAGCACAAACTGCAGTAAATGTAATTCCATTATCTGTGTTTTAAAACTGATGCTTGCAGGAATGGTGAAAATACCCATCAGCTGCTTTCGCTGCCTGGCATGCTGATCCTCTTTTAGTTCTCCATACACCCCAGAGGCAGAGTTTCTGGGGGGTTTTCGTGCCAAGCCTTGCCCGAAGAGCAGGTGTAGCAAGCAGCCTCCTGCTCAGGGATCCGGCTGTGGGTGACCTCTGATGTTGTACAACCCCACAGGGCCTAAAAGAAATGAAGATGCTAAATCTCTCTTTAAAGTAGCAGGTGAATGCAGTGAGAGAGAAACCAGCAGCTGGTTTTCAAGGAAGAAGAAATGAGTGACTCTCATCACACCGTGCCAACTCAGTTGTAACTTCAAGTCGGAGTGGTATTCAAATATCTCTCTTGGGTTTGGGTGGGGCTGGCTCAGATTAAAGAATTTGGGTGAAAATGGGCTTGCTAAAAGTGATCTGAGATGAGGCTGGGCTGATGCTTTCTGGCAAAGTTTCAGAGAACTGAGAAAGTCTCTGGGACTTTCTTCCATGTCCTAAGAGATTTGAATTCTTAACGTTAAAATGAGACTCTGGTCAACTTCTGGGTATACTGAGAGAATTATGACCATAATGCCTTTTCCAGCAACTTTCTCTAATCAAAACTGTTCATCCTTCCAGCAGGTCAGATAGTTACATATTAAGAATTTAGCTTCCGGGTAGCCTGGAAAGCCATGTGGGAATTACAACCAGGTCAACATACAGCTGCTTTCCTGCTGAGACAGCGCGAGGTGTGAGTGGTACCCAGTGCCCTGCAACAAATCCAGCAGGCATAAAGGTGGGATCTGCTGGGTGCTGAGCCCTCTGAAAAAAAAATCTTTTAAAAGCCAAAACAATGATATTGAGAGAAGCTTTTCTTCTATGCAACTTTAAAAGCCTCCTTTTTCTCTTGTCAGCTGTTCCCAGCAGGATCTACACTGGTCCTTGGCCCCCTCACCATGCTGTAGGTGGTCCAGGGATCCGCACTCATGTCTGACATGCCAAGGAGTGCCTATCCCTCCTTGGACACAGCTCAGCTCCTTGTCCTGTTGGCTGAGTGTGGGCTGTGTATGGTATTGGTTACATCGCAGCTGAAGCAGTTGAACTTTTGCTTTTGCCAGCTTTCATAACTGGTGCCACAGCATATTTCACCCTTGACCATTATAACATTGTTTGGCCCTTGTATCATTAAAGTCAAATTCTGATAGACAGTTTCCCCAGCACATTTTCTCTGTCTGACTAAGAGGTCTTCACAGGCTGCCCCATCTGATGGCAGAAGCTTCCTGCCTTGGCTGTCATCACAGAGTGGTTTGACACCAAACAATTTTTGAGCAAGCTTCACCACCTCTATCTGCAGTACTTCATACACCTCGACAGAAATTGTACAGACCATGCAAATACCTGTCATTTGCATGGGGGAGTCCCAGGTTTGGTCCACTTTAGCTTCTTGTTCAATCCAAACTGAGAGGAAAGGGATCTGGTAACATTCATAATGTTCTATTTTTTAAAGCCATCTTTGGGGGTTTGGGGGATTTTTTTGGTTGTTTTTTTGTTTGTTTGTTTGTTTGTTTTTGTTGGTTTTTGTGTGTGCATAGGAGACTCAAATCCTTCACGAGTACTCTGCACAAAGACTCTTGCTCCTATTTGTGCTGCTTTCCATAGCTAAGAGTCTCAGACAGCCAGAGCTGGCTCTTACCTGGAGATTTCCCCCCTGCGGGGAGATGGTATGGATAACACATTGCTCTGTCCCTGTCTTGAGTGGCAAGGATGGTGATTTTCACCATGGGGACAGAGTAGGTCGGTGTATATCACTCCATTATCCACCTAACCGACCCCAAATATGCAGCACTACACCTCCCAAGGGTGTGCATGCACACATGTGGATATCATACATGGATAACACCTTCCCCCCAGCCCCTTTGGCTTGGCGCTCCTGTAAAAGTAGCTGCAAATACGTCGGTGCTAAGAAATCTGCTACAGATACAGTACCAGGATGTCAGGATTCTGCGCCTTGGCTATAAAGTCAACGTTGATACCGCCAATCACCACCTTTAAGAGGGAAGAAAAATGTAAGAAGAGGTTGGAAGGACTTCAGAAAAAAGTTTCCAAGTCTTCTTTGCTTTGCCTAGTCACTTTTCTCACTCTCTTGAAAGCTCTCTTACAGTGTTAGGGCCGGTGCTTATTTTGAGTAGCTAGACACAGGTTTGTACAATCTCAATCAGAAAGAATCAAAATCTCTTGTTTTGTTGCTTTCTGAACTATGCCTGCTGACAGCCAGCCCCAGCGTGGCAGGTGGGATGTTATAGCAGACACACAGGGATGCTGATGGCTTCTCTGTGTCATATACCAGGCCTCAGAAACATTCAAGCACTGGTGTGTAAAAAAGCAAAGAAAATGGGAAAAAGCAGGCAGAAAAATGCAGTCATTTCTTGCAAGCTCCCAGGAGAAATTGCCATACCCAGCTATGCTTTACAGATCACTTCTTTTATTGTCCTGCAAAGCTAGAATAAGCAGTTCAGCTCCACAAACAGGAAGTTTCCAGATTCTTTGGGGACATACAGCTGTTTTTCCTCATCAAATGCTGGATTATTGTCTCTGGAGTCCCTGCCCTCTTTTATGTTGACAAATCCTATTGCAAATGCGTTTCAGAAAATCTTTCATGTCTCTAAAGACCACCTAAAATAGATTTCCTGTAAATTACATGGCACACAAAAAATCCAAGAGAGTGAATGGAGTATTAGGGTTATAGTAGATCTTGTTCAGGATATGCTGTAACTCTTGTGATTTTGTCAATCATGAGCAGGAGGCCAACAAAAAGAGATGTTTATAAACATTTATGGCTCAGCAGCTCAAAATATCTCTCCTCACCTTTTTCCAGGTCTACTCCCGTAGTCACAAGTTCCCTGGCACTAAGAGCAATAGAGTTAAAGCTGTACATAAGGGCACAGTAAAAGGTGAAAAGGTGATTAAAGTTTTAATGGCCTTGATGGTCTAAGACTTAATGAGATTAGGCCAGTGTCAGTGTTTATTCCTTGTAAATGTGGATTGGGGGAGGGGGAGAAGACACTTATTTTTGAGGAATAAAAAGGGAAACTAAAGGGAGAATGTATGAGAGTGTGAAGGAGAATCACTGGTCCCTGGCTGAGTCACCTTTTACTTTTGGGGACAGATATAAATTTATCTTGTGCTGTCAGCAGAGAGGCATCATATGGAGGCCAGCAGAGGACTCACTGGTGGGGGTGGGGTCATGTCCTCTCCTCGTCGAGGTAGGTTCCTCTTCCTTTTGGCTTTCTGTAGTCTGCTCAGAGCAACTGCAATGCAGCTGCCCACTCTGGCATTGTTCTGGATCAGTGCAAGGTCTGTTTGGCATTTCTTTGAGGAAAATTAAAAATACCAGTGAGTCTGACCTGTTAGAAGCTTATGTAGGAACTGTTTAGAGGGAGAAAGCAGGAAATAAATACTGAGACTTGATAGGTTTGATCCCCCATGCCATAATCATTTGGGGACAAGCATAGTGGGTTACAAAGCTGCACGAAAACTCTGGATTTTTTTTTTCTTTTTTTTTTTGTGTTGACCTTCTTCCCTCAGTGTCCACAGAGTGGAAACTTGTCTTTGACAGGTGGGGAATAGAAGCAAAGGCTCCATGGAGAAAAGAGAAGGTGAAGTACTTAAATTACAGCAGAGAGCCTAAAAACCTTAGAGAATCTTGGTCAGCTTTTCCAGAAAGAGATGCCTACTGAGATTTTGCCAAGTTGCTATAAGCAATTATTTTTTTAGCAATTGCACTGGGAGCAGAGTATCAGAGGCTTTGAAAGCCCTACTTTGTGGCTGCATATAGCTCTTATATCCAGAAATGCCTTTACCATTCTGCTCTGATTGGTCAGGTCTCTTAGAGGGCTGGCAGCAGAACTTGGATGTGAATCTGGCTCTCCCAGATCCCACACTGGCATCCCAGGCAGTACATCTGCTTTCTCTTGGCTGTGCAATAGGATTCCTGCTCACCCAGGGGTGTTTTCCCTCCAAGTTTCTCTTTCTCTGTGCCCACACAGAATGCTGGAAAAGGCAGTGTGATGTCCAGCACAGTGCTCTGGGAAGCCCAGGGACCTTCCAGTGTGCAACCCCAGCACAGACAACAGTATCCAGAGATTCCATCATAGACCAGGAAAGCTCTGGGGTCAGATGTGAGGGATTTCTTTGGGCTCTGGACCACCTGCCATCTGTGCTGCCCTCCAATTTTTGATGGAAAACGGGATGAAGACAGTAAGGATGTTCCTGAAAAATCAGGATCCAGGTGCCAACCTTTCATCTGTTTGCAGACTCTGAAGTGTTTGCTCCTTGCTAGACTGTCAATGAAGTGGCAGTGTTTCCTACCAGGCACTATCAGAAGAGATAGGAAATACACTGGAGTACTTTCTTTTTTCCCCCATTTAGTGAAAGGATACTGGAGTCCAGTGATTTCCCATCAGTTAATTCTGTGAGCTTCTGTAACAAAAAGGGGGTCACTTCTTTGCCTGTGATTCCTTTGGACCTGCAAATATTAAAAAAATGCCCACAGATGAGTTGAAATGGCATCAGAGGAGAAGCACCATTGCCAGCAGATACTTTATCTCCATAACCACATTCCATAACAAGTCCTGTAAACAAGCTTTGGGTTAGATAAAGCTACAGTTGACAATAAGTTGTGGGCTCACCCATGCCCAAGGTTAGGCTGTGCTACGGCTGCTGCTGCAGTGTCCCTGAATTCATTTACTTCCCCAAGACCACATGCTGAGCAAAGGAAAGGCTTAGGTTCCTTCTCACCTGGCTTGGCTGAGAGCTTGCTGGATGGCCTCTTCGATGGCCTGGCCCTCGGCAGCTCGCTCCTGGGGACAGGGCACTGCTATCAGCACCCCGCTGCTCAGGCCCAGCCCCAGCGCGCTGTCTGGGGGAGGATGGGAATATTGTTAGTGGAACTCCTTGAAGCAGTCAGGTGCTGAAGGACAAGGACAGAGGAGAATGGGCAGAGGGTGTAGGAAGCCTCAGAGCTCAAGCTCCAGCTCTTAGCTGACCCAAGATTAGGATCTTTTCCAGCTACCAACCAATTCACATCTGCCTATTTTGAGTCTGTCTGTACAGTAAATGGGGCAACGTTTTTTTTTTCTTTTTTAAACTGATTCCCCTTCTAAAGGCCCAGAAGCTGTTTTTGTCAACATATTATTATGTGTTGCTTCCACTTCACTAGGGTGAATAAAACATGAATGAACATGCCAAACTGGCTGCAGCTGGCTTGCAGTTTTACTTGCAGTAAAGTACAGCAAGTACTGGACCTCTCTGCTACTGTATTTTCAAATCACTTTTGATGCAGGAATGGGGGAGGTGGGATGGCGTAGTTTTCAGGGAAAATTTTTCTGCGGACTTAAAGGAAGTGCCTCATCCAGGGTGATTCTTGTGGCCTTTTTTTCCAAGACCTTACATGGGCCTTTGCCGTCTGAAACACACCAATGAGTCTAGCTGCCTCCTCTTCATCCCGGACGTGATATGGTGCTTGGAAGCCACTCCGTCGTGAGAAGAAAGCTGGGAACTCTCTTGATTCTCCAAAGGCAGCCACACAAACACCCTGAGTCTCCTGCAGCAATAGAGGTGAGACAAGCAGGTAATCGGTGAAGGAAAAGGGAAGCCAGCTAAAGAACAGGACTTCCTCCTTCTACGCAGAAAGAAACTGCCTTTCTTTGGCACAGGTCTTGGTTATTTTTGTACATCCCTCACTAAGAGTCAGACATGGTAACTGGCTAGATCAGATCTGGCTCACTGAGGCAGAGGAGGCATGTACATCTTTTGCTTGTGCTCAGAGTTGATCCAAAGCCATGCAGCTGTCACTGGCACCACCCTGAGTCCCAGATAACACCCTGGGATCTGAAGGCATGCCATGAACTGACAGGAATATAAACAAGTTCTGCCTGCTATGGAGAAATACCGATGTTGGCTGTCACCTGAAGTGCTGACCCTGGTGGTTTCCAACATGCCAACCTTAAAAGGTGACTACTGAAAATCATCTGGATTCCCTTTTTAATTCTAATTTTATTTTAGTGTTTGATGGATCTAGCTTTCCTGATCTATCAGTTTTTGGGAGCATCATCCCAGAAAAGCAAATCTAATGCCAAAGCAAAAGGACATGGCTAGCACTACCTTTGACCTCAGCTGGAGCAGCTGCTGGAACAGCCCCTTGGACACGGATAGATTTATGCTAGGGAGCAGCCAAGTGCTTGTACAGCCCCAGGACTACAGAACTGTAAATATGGCTTCACATCCTCTCAGTAGCAATTTCTGATAATTTTCAGCTTAGGATGCATCCCAATGCCACTGGGCACTCTGTGCACAAAGAACAACATTATCTGCTTTCAGATACCACAGCCCATGCCACCTACCAGATACTCCAGTGTCCTGCCAATATCAAGGACAGACTTGGCTCCTGCAGATACAACAGCAACCGGAGTTCGTCCTAGCTCTGTCAAGTCAGCACTCACATCCAGAGCTGTCAAGGGACAAGCAGCATTGTGTTGGTGATTGTGTTGTACTCCAAGCCGAAGAGATCTGACCTCCCAAAAAGCCATGCATGCCTGGGATGCCACTGCCTGACTTTATAACTGCTTAGATCCACAAGCAAATATTAAAGGTTTAGATCATGCCATTAAGTGTAGGGATTGAAAGAGGTATTGACAAAAGAAGTCACATGGCTAAGGTCAGAGGTGCAGCCTTGTACTCTGTCTCTTAGCTCTTTGATCGCATTGGTAAAGAGCAGGCAAAAATTTGGTAGAAAAGAAAGAAAAAGGTGTTGTACGGCAAGGATGAAGCTCAAGGAGATGGAATATCATTGAAATAGATTTTGAGTTTGGAACTGACAATGCTTGCAAAAAAAGAAAGTACCACAGGAGCTGGCCTCAGGAAACTCCCTGGTCTGGAATTTACATCACATCTGAAAGGGATGGCATATGACAGGGCACTGCACTTGTGCTGTGCTGTAAATAAATATAGCTGGGAAGAGAGAAAGCACTCAAAAGTCACAAACTATACAGCCAAGACTGGGCCATTTTCCAGAGAGAAGCACACATCTCCAACACAGGGCACACTCTTTTGTGGCAAGATCCTTCTCCTCCCCAGCTGAGAGAGTTGATAACAGCACTGTGCTTGGCAGCCAGTATCAGGTTATCCAGCCATTACAAAGAGGGAGAGGTGCAGTCAGCTCCTGTTGCACCAGCAAACAATATCAATATAACCCCGTGTAAGCAAAGGATAAAGAGAAACTTCCACCCCCTTAACAACTGTCCAGGGCTCAAGAGGAATATTTTGAAGCTTCTGGAAAGGTGACATAAGGGAGAAAACAACCATAGTTTGATCAAGAAGAATGTTAACTTTATTCTTCTGAACAGTTACTGTAGGACAGACTGGGAAAAAGGAAAAAGAAGGAATTAAATAAAACTGTAGCAAGAGAGAGAAAAGTAGAATGTATTGATGTTCTTACTGTTCTCCCCGTCCCGATGGACACCTCCTATGCCACCTGTCACAAACACGGGAATTCCTGCTTTGTGTGCTGCAATCATAGTTCCAGACACGGTAGTGCCACCGGACAAGCCCTGTCAGGGAATAACCAGTCACAGTCAGCACCCAGGGTGACACGGAGAAGCAGCTATGGCTCTGGTCTGCCACACAGCAGTGTGAGCAGCTGACCAGTGAAACTCTAATACTCTCTTAGGCAAAAAGGCAGAGGAATTCACTTAGGAGTTGGACTCTGCAATCCTTGCGGGTCCCTTCCAACTCAGAATATTCTGCGTTTCTGTGAATCATCTGGCGTCCCTGCTATAGAAGCTGTTATTGCCCTGATAGCAAAGGCCTTTGTTCTCCGGGGTGTTCCACGGGCAGCTAGTGGCACCTTGAGCTGTCCCTTTAAGCTTGGGATGGCCTCTGTGTCACATGGTTTACATGAATTGTGAAAACGCCTTATCATGCCAATAAGAATATTCTTAGCCAAGTGCCCAGGGCTTGCCAGCACCTCCAGAACGACTTTTCAGGAGCCCTATTTCATGTAAGTTATTCCGTTACTCTTCTGTATTTTGACTCTAGTTAGGAGCACTTTTGAGCCTACCAGTAAGATACCACTTTCCATTATATTTTTGAGAGGTTTAAAAGCCACGTAGCTTGAAGCTGGAGAGCTCTATACTGTTGCTAGAAAAGCAATAGAGCACTATACTTTACTAGGAAAGACCACGCTAGGAAGTCCGCACACCATACCTGGCTGAGGACGAAAGGAAAATCTCTGCGAGACACTTTAACTGCATTTTTACTGCTTGCCAAGAACTCGAGTTCCTCGTCTGCGAGTCCCACGTGGATTTGGCCCCTTAAAATACCTACAGTGGCTGGCACCGCTCCATTTGTTCTTACAATTTCTTCCACCTCTCTGGCCATGCTAAAATAAGATTAAAAAGACAACAAACACAAAATTAGGGATGCAAACAATCAGGCAAGGAAACTGTCAAGTTTGATGGCCATCATTCACAATCCTTGTGATTTCACCTATGTCCTATTCCTCTTGTATCTGCCTCATGGCAGAAGTCTTTGCACTTGAACTTGCAGAAGTGAAGAGCTCCCAATTTCAAGGATGACAATATCCAAGCTCTGTGCTTCATTTCTGAGAAAAATCATTTGGTTTACAAGCAAATCTGGTTGTACAATAGATTACTGAAAATAGAGAACTTCTCAAAATAGGACTTTTTTGTATCTTTTACCTGTTATTTCTCTGACATCATAGACCTTCACAGAAACCCCAGGTAGTTCAAGTCCTGCTCAAATGACCAGGATATATTTTTCATAATACAGTCAGATATAGAGTAATAACAGTGCCAAAAAGCTGCTGCCTTAGGGTACTCCAAGGCTGCAGGCCAAGTCTTCCTAAGTTTAGCAGATTTTGCACTTGATCATTCATACAGTATCTTTTTTAAGAGCAGCTTCCTCTCCCTTTCTCAGCTATCTGGACATATGCTAGGCAGTCTTTAACTACTGAAACTACCTCTTCCCCAAAGCCGAGTTTTTAGAGCTTAACTTTAAGACTGAATGTCAGGCAGAATAATGGCCAGGTAAAAAGCAAGATGGAAAATCAATACCAAAACCTTTTTGTGCTTTCTGGAAGCAAGGATGGAGGGGAGAGTGCAACGATTTCTGGAACTGTAACACAATGAAACACGAATCTACTGAAAATTGATAAATAAAGAGCAGAGGTGGGGGGTTTCCATGCAGGGTACAGAAGACAGTGAGAAGGGACAAGGAGCTCTCAGAGTAGCTGCTCTGAGTGGTTTAAGGAACAGATTTCTCTATTGTGTTTCAATCCTTTTTGCATTACAAAAGATACAGGAAAGGAAACTCTTTTCAATGTCTGTACAAACTATGCAGCTGAAAAGGCTGATAGCTCTCTTTTAGAGCAAGTGGTGACATTATCTGCTGCTCCATTTTAAAGGAAGCCAGAAATTTAAGGTGTTGGATAAGGAGATAACTAGGCTCTCCATATTCGTCCTTAAAAGTCCAAATACAATTGTTTTACACTTGAGCTCCTAGTCTGCTTGCCTAACAACCTGACATTTCCATTTGTTCTTGCAACAGCTTTGGCTTGACCAAGAATACTGATATCAGTCCAGTAAATTATGTGCTTCATTCTTTCAACTTCACTGAATGAGGAACATCAAAATCCACCACCTCAGATTCAGAGGATAAGCCATGCCGTGTGTAATGATGGTGCTTTCCAAGGCTACAACCGGTTTGCCCTCCACCAGAGCTTCCTGTACAGAGGGATGAATTCGGATGTAAGCACCTGGGGATAAACAGAGAAGAGTGAGTTATTTGTGTGGGTATTTGCAGTAACCACTGAGCTGTTTTATAAAAAGCAAGTTGGCGTCATCACGACAACAAATTTATCCCCCTCTTCAGCTGTTCTTTGGGGTGAATTTACAAATCACTTTAAGAAGACTAAAGCGGTGTTTTATATAAGTGAAATGTGCGCAAAATACGTCTACTGTTAATACGATTTATAATCCTCATCACCATCACTGAAGGATCGTCTGCCACCGTTTTTGCAGTGGTATTGTTACTGGCTCCAGTAACATTACTGGAACGTTATTGTGAACAAACTGAGCCCTGCAACCATGCCTGAAGACGGGAATATGTTTTAAAAGAGTGGAAGCACCAAGGATACCATAGTAACTCAATATATTTTAAGACTATCGTACACCAAGGCTATCGTGGCTCTTTGCTGCGCTCCAAGAACACTGCCAACAAGGTCTCTGCTGAATTCAGATGAGGAAAATGCTTTCCACCCAGGAACTGTTTCAGAATGCACTACTCACCATGCAGAAGTCTTCTCACCTGGGTGGTCCCACGTGCCATGGAGGACACGGGTCTTCCCAGGCTGTAGGTTATCTTCCTAATCATCTTGTGCATATAGATGGTCCTGAGATAACAGGTGTCCGGCTAAAAGGAAAGATGTCATTTAGCAGGGATGTGACCCTGAGAAGATGAACATATCAGCTCTTGCCCTGACCTTGGAAGGAAGACAGCCCTTGCCTAGGAGATTGTCTGGAATCTCCTGGTGTTTCAAGCATGAGCCAGGGTGTCAAAACAAAAGCTGCAGAAATGGAGTTGGAACGGGTCAACTGGCCCGTTGTCAATGCTGGGCTGAAACCGTGGTGGAGCAGAGAAAAGGATGAGGACTAACAAACTAGGGAGAATTCTGAAGTAGAAAACCTTTTAAATTCCAAAGTGACCTGCTCCTGATAGATTTCAGGCCCAGCCACTGCCACCTCCAATGTGAAAGGTCACAACAAGGAATCTAAAAGGCAGAATAATGCTATAGGGATATGAACCTGTTTTTTGCCGGTGTCTAGGAGAAAATAAGCAGCTCCAAAAGGAGCTGAGAACTCGCAAACCAGACTGGAACTGCAAGGAGGAGAGAGCAGCTTTCCCTAGAGCCGGGAGTGCTTTATGCAGGCTCATGTTACATCATCCTTCTTAGCGCAGTGCCTTGGAAGCAGAGAGGCAATTCAGCCCCAGCAACAAACTCCAGAACTCCTCTGGTCTCTTAGCAACTCCTTTTCACTCTAATTAAATTCATTCCCAAACAGAGAAAGAGGGGGAGAGAGCTGTAAATGTTAAGAGAGTGGTCTGGTCTGAGCCTCAGGGCAGTTTCCCTCAGTGCCTGGCTGCTTCACATACTTTCCCTGGGCTTTTGGCCATATCCCTCCAGTCTCCCCGTTCCTCACCCCTTCACTAGGAGGAAAGGATTCCCTTCCTCAGTCCTTTGTACCCATTGTTAATTCAGATGGCAAATTAATTAAAATACATTACTGTGTTCATGTTACACTTAGCAGAATATGGCTCTGCTCTCAGTATAGTGTGTGGCTCTGTACAGCTATACAGAAAATTCTCACACCTGGAGAGAGTGTATTTGTATTTGCCCAAATCTAAAGACTTCAACTATACAGGACAGCTTGGGCTGTGTTATTTAAGAAATGTGGGACTGGATTAACTAGACACAATACACACCTGACTGAAACACTAAGATTTTCCAGTTTTCAAATCCTTTTCGTGCTAAGCTCAGCAGCTTGAGCTGTTCATGGGTTCATGCAAATGTTCTGGTATTGCTGTGTGTGTGCCTACACGCCCCTCGCTCTCTGGGGCAAAGTCAGATTTGGAATAAATTCATTAAGCCAACAGGGTTACGCCAGGGATCTGCTGAGCTGCTCGAGTTGTGCTCTGAATTTTAACAACTCCCCGAACTCTGAAGCACAACAGCCAAGAGTGCCCAAGCTGTGCTGGCCAGTGGATAAAAACCAGCTGGTCAGCACCTGAAACCCAACAGGGCTGAGCTGATATTCACAGGAAGCTTGGCCAACATTCAGCCTGAGCTGTCTCAAGGATTTTTGAAGCTTGGCAAGTTTTGCAGCAAGACCCACACAACCTTTTGCCTTGTAACCAAACTTTGCGGATTCATAGTGCCAGTTTCAGGCAGCTCGAGCACAGAGCTGCTCTCCTCCCGCCTCCCCTGTGACCCCTCCGGCGGATCCGACCTCATGGAGCAATGGCCTGGTGTCTCTTACCTCTGGGTGTCTGTCTCATGGAGGGAGGCTGGGTGGGTACTGGAGCGGTGCCTGGGCAGCCCTGGGAGGAGGCGGAGGAGGGGGTGCGCTGGCCAGAACTCCTGGCCAAGAGAATCTATTTATTAACCACAGGCACAGCTGAGCTCCACAACTGCTCCCTGCCCAGGGTGCAGGGGGCCATTTCACAGCAGGGCCAGGAAAGCTTCTGTGATTATTTTTGTTCACGCAGAGCCAGATTTTCCCCTTGCTCTTTAAAAGACTTTTCTCATTTTTCAGATTCCTTTCCTATTAGACTTTAAAAAAATCAGTGAATTCCGTGCTCGATAAAACAATGCCTTTGCAGACTGAGCCCCTTTGTGCTCATTCCTAAAAAGCAAAGGAATCACATTCATGCCTCCCTCGCAACTTTGCCAGATGCAGCTGTTAAAGCTCTTTCTTCTCAGGGTGAGAGCTCTACCCAGCTCTTGGCCTCCCAGCGAGGAAAGCTACAGGTCTAAAGGCAGTTGTGGCCACGATTTTTTCCCATGCAGTCACCTGGCTACACCAAGAACGCACGTGGAGTTCACAGCAGAAAAAAAACGATTGTAGTCTTCTCCTATAAAAACAATCCATTTTAGCAGTTAAAGGGCAGCTCTGAACAAAGACTGTGAAATTAATAAATGTTTGTGCCCTCCTAAAAAAACCATGATACTTTGATATCTAATGCACTGGTATTGCACATGTTTCGGTTTTATATTCTGCAGAAAATACCAGAGTTGAGGGTTAGATGGCCATGAAGGAATTGACTGACAGGTTAAAAGACAGATGTGATTCTGTGCAGCTTCCATGCACAACATAGAACTAGCTGAAGTAATTACTAATGTATTGCTGAAATAATCAGTGTCAGGGAACTGATTTTACTGCAATCCATTAATCAGGAAATTGTAAAACATAGGTTGTTAAAGCAGTATTTGCACATTACACTCATCCCTTTCAAAAGAAATTTCTCACAACTTTTGTTTAACCCAGCAGTAACAAATTGTGTCTTATTTTCTACATCCTTCCAATCTCTTCAACTAAACACATCCAAGCAAACTTCAAACAAAGCTTGCTGAGTTACAAAGACAATCTTCTTCTGACTTCTGCTACTCAGTCTGGAGGGAATTTAATTGCAGGAATGATAGATTGCATTCTCAGATACCATAAATGAAAGCTGAAGATTTTGTGAACAATATCTTTTTCCTGGGAGGATGGGTAGCCAGATGCATTAGAAAGAAAATGTGTAGGTAACCAACATTTTTTAAAAATACACACAAACTGGAATAACATCATTTTGTTTTCCATTAAATCTATTTGGAAAGACTGCTGTATTGTAGGAATCCATCTGGACCATCATATTTTTGACATACTCTCAGGCAAGATGGTTTAGTAACCAAGCTGGTCACTCAATTTCCAATACTCAACATCATCTCAAGGTGATCTTATGCAGTGGGTACCCAAGGTCAGCCTGTCATATTAGGTAAGTCAGGGGTAAGGATGTTTTGCTTGATTTGCCATTTTTTTCCTGAAACCCAGTGGAAAACCAGCCTGTTGGATTTTTAGCTCAGCTTTCCAACATGAACCTGTAGGTCTCTGAGGCAAAATGGGGCAAGTCAAACAGGTCTCTGAGGGCACTGCTGCAGTCTTGTGCATACCCCAGCTCTGGAACTGTTCCCAGCAGGCTTCTACAGTGTGATATACGGCTGATAATAGTAATTACGGGGTTTGGAAGCAGTCAGTAGGTGACTGGCAGGAGAGAAAGCCCTGGAGAAGAGCTGGAGACGGGTTTGTATGAAAGTGTGGGGCACTGTATAACTCACTTCTCTGCATGTTGCAGTGCTAGCTGCCTTTCCAGACCCGTCTGCCTGCCATGACCCGGAGCTTACTGCTCATACTTCCCCCTCCAGGCCTCAGAAGTAAAAGTTAATATTAAACAGGTTCCTGAGTAAAATGGGAGCGGTTGGGAACAAAGAAATTGCCATGGCAAATTCCTACTGCCTGCTGGGAGCTGGGCCCTCGGGCCACCCTGGCATTTTTCTTCCTGAGTAACACTGCACTGCCAGGCTTCTCCCTTCACCTTGCCCCTGCGCCCCTGCTTGTCACTGTCTTTTCGGAATGTGTTAAATGCTTGGCTTGAGGCTCTCGGCAGGAGGAAGCCAAGGGCACCATGTGGATCAGGCAAACAGTAGCGTCACAACCAGGGGTTGTTACAGAACGGCAGCGTAGGTCGGGCTGGAAGGGACCATAGTGAGTTATCCGGACACACCTCCCTGGTCAAGCAGGGTCGTCCTAGGGCACATGACACGGGATTGCGTCCAGAGGGTTCTGGAATATCTGCAGTGAGGGAGATATTACGGCAGAAGGACGCGATGTTTCTCACCCCATTAGCGCAGTACTGGGTGGCTTAGTGCCAGCTTTCGGGCTGGGCCTTTGCGGCGCCACTGTCCCGTTTTGCTCCCCACCCCGCCCCCCCCCCGGCGCCACGTCGCCGCTCCGAGTTGTTCCCTCCTGGGAAAGGCCCCTTCCCGCCGCCGGCTGATCCCGGCGGGGCGAGGCGGGCCCCAGGCCCGGGCGCGGGGCTGCGCCGGGCGCGTTCCCGGCGGCGC
>VYZQ01042297.1:0-10383 GCA_013400655.1 Mystacornis crossleyi | reverse complement strand
AGCCACACTTACTGTCTCAAGTGCATCCGCAAGTGGAGGAGTGCTAAACAATTTGAGAGCAAGATTATAAAGTGAGGCGCTTTCCCATTTCGATTGTGCTTTGTTACTGTGGAAGAACTTAGTAACTTGTGACAACTGGCAACAGACTTCCAGATGCAGACCGCACAGACGCCGCATTTAATGCGTACTAACTTTTAGTTTAGGAGTGAAATAATTGTTAGGGATAACATTTACACTCTGATTTGGTTAATACGGGTTAAGTTTGCAAAACTCAATGGTAGTAAGTAACTGTTGTTTATTTAGTAGCATGTTGTCCAGTGGTTACTGTTTATGTCTTGGACACCCAGGCAGGAATCTGGAAACAGATTAACCAGTTCAGAATGTATGCTGCTTAATTCATTTCTGCCTTAGGGCTTTACTCATTTGGCAAAACATTTCTCCATTTAAGGCTGTTCTAGAAAATACAAAGTTCCAATCAAATAAATATAGGAATAATATCAAAATAAATTTATTTAATTCTAAAGCAAAAGGAGTCTGTGTGAAGTGTTTTTTCAAGCTTTTCTGAGACAAGCTGACCAGCTGCCATTGCCATTGAGTTCTTGAAGAACAGTTTAGGTTATCCTCACGTATAAGAAAGTCTAGATTGAAAAGGTTGTGCAGCAAGTATATGAGAACAGTGCCTCTTTAAAGATGGATTTTTGCCATGACTTGTTATACAGGGGAGAGAGCGCCCTGTAATGTGGAATTTTGCAGCACAGTCTGTTCATTTCCCAGGTCCTGCCCAGAATGCCGGATCACATCTAACTTTGTCATTCCAAGTGAGTACTGGGTGGAGGAGAAGGAAGAGAAGCAGAAACTCATTCAGAAATACAAGGAGGCAATGAGGTATGAGCAATGCAGCCTTTTATCAGATTGAGACTGCAGAGATAGAGACACGCATGGAGAAGAAGGGTGTTGATGTAAAGCCCCTTTTCACACCTCCTTTCCACCACCATGTGTGACGTGCGTCTTTGCCTATCTGCCCACAGATGCATGCACGCAGTCCCGAAGCTATTCCTGTGTTCTTTCACCCCAGTCTTTCCCTTCTCTACACAAAACACCGGTGGTGTAGCCGTAAGACAGTCCAAGCTCATGCACTGCACACCATTGGAGTCCCTCTGCATGCATCAGTCCACACGTAGTGTAATAAATCATTTTTGCATGTAGGTCTGTTACTCACAAAATGCCTTGTGCTCCTGGTACCTGAGATCCTTGTGGGCTGCAGGTAAATGCGATTCTGAAGTCTGATTGGGGTCGGCTGTCAGTAAGGGTTACGATATTTTCCTTTCCAGCAACAAGCCATGCAGGTATTTTGATGAAGGCCGTGGGAGCTGTCCATTTGGAGGGAACTGTTTTTACAAGCATGAATATCCTGATGGCCGTCAAGAGGAGCCACAAAGACCCAAAGTAGGAACCTCAAGTAGATATCGGGTCAGTGCTGCTGTTTAATTGCCCTTTCCATAGAGAGAGAGCAGAAGAGGGGTGTGCATTATGTCTTCTGCCTTGAGAAGAGGATAGGGAAATATTGACTCTTCTTTTTTCCACTTCTGATAGACCTCTGTAATGGTGAATTTGAAGGAAGCGGTTCTCTAAAGTTTGTGAATGCTGGAGGCCAAGATGGAAAAACTAAATTTTAAAAACTTTCCTACAACATACTGAAGTAGAAATGTTGGGTAGCATTAATAGGGGTGTGTAAGGGTAAATTCTGCTGGAGGTCAGTATCTCCCTGAAAGACAAATGTGATTTCTTGCATGTCAGAAAGTACTCCAGGGGCATTGTCAGCCTCTGGAAAGGCTCCTGCTTTGTACCAGTTGGTCACCTGGGGAAATCCTTGTGTTCCATTTGCAGGCCCAGCGGAGGAATCGGTTCTGGGAGTTCATTGAGGAGCGAGAGAATGGTGATCCCTTTGAAACCGATGAGGATGAGGTGGTGACCTTTGAGCTTGGTGAGATGTTGCTTATGCTGTTGGCAGCCGGAGGTGATGATGAGCTAACGGATTCCGAGGATGAGTGGGACTTATTTCATGATGAGCTGGAAGATTATTATGATTTGGATCTATAGCACCTGTCAGTGGAGTGTGGACTGTTGTCTTGGCTTCAGGCAGTAGCTATTACCTGTGGTGTTGTGGCAGTGCCTGTGTTTCTCCTAGGCAGGCCGATCAATTCCAGGTGCTGTTGTAATAACTTTTACCCAGGGTCTGTCTCTTCCCCTCCCCTCCTCTCCCACCCCAGGAGTGTTGTTTTTCCTCTGTTTAAACAAATAACAAATAAATCTTTAAAATGTTAGTTTTTGTAAAAATGAATTTAACTGTCAAACAGTTAGCTTAGGTTTGTTGCTTCATCTGTGTACCCAACAGAGTTCACCCAGTTCCAGGGTTAAAGTGTTTACAGGACTTCCACACTCATTTTGAAGAGCCCAGATCCAAAAATGAGCAGTGGCCATGCAGTGGGGATGTAAATTGGCTGATGGCCTTTATTCTGTCTATTTACCAATATTTCTGATTTCAGGCCAGATAAAAATATTCTTTCTGGAATCAGGTCCGTTCCAGCCCCCTCATGTACACGTCTTCATTTGTGACTTTTGGTCTCTTGTTTACTTGCACATTACTATTACTACTGTGTAACCAGAACCAGGTGTGAACGTTCTGGATTTTTACTGTGTTTAGCATGAAAGGAAAATGTCTTTGTGAAAGGAGAACTCTCTATGTGTATATACAGATAAATGTAGAGTTGGACCTCAAGGATGGGGAGACTCTGTGTAAGTTAAAAATAACAAAACCATCTTTCATCCCCTCTTGGTGCATGAAGTCTCGCCTCCAATTGGACATGAAACTGGTCTAGTGGTCTCAGCCCAGACTGGGAAACGATCCTGACTATGGCTTAACTTGATAGATGGCACTCCCTAACACACCAGCTCTCTTTCATGTGTATGATTAGGGTTGTCCAGGAGCAGAAATCCGGTTAGCCAAGGTGGGGTCAGAGGAACACCAGAGAGGACCCTTTAGCTTTATCGCTCTGTAAGTTTTAGAACTCCATGTAAACACTTAAGCCGTGAGCTTTGCTAGAAACTCGCTGTGCCTCCCAGCTGCTGTGAGGTACTTGTGCCTCTCTGCAGCTGAGTTGGGCAGGTTGCCTGGTAAAGCTGTTCAGTTTATGTGAGTTACTGCTTACAAAGGCAGTCGTGCAGTTTCTGGCTGTAATTTGCATTGAGAAATTACTTTGCCACCAAAGCCCCAGCACAGGAATTTTAACCTTGCATTACATTATTGCTGTTTTTTATTGACTTGTGGATGCCCCGTGATCTGTTCTCCTGCTGCTCTTGTCCCCTAGACTGCCTCTCCTTTCACTTTTAAATGGAATGAGAAATTGTTCTGAGGTCTATAATGTATTGTTTTGCAGCTGCCTTTTGTAAGAAGCACTTTTCCCAAATAAAAAAAGTAAAAAAAAAAATTAAACAACAAGTCAGTCTGTTCTTTTAAAATTGAAGCTTCTGGTTTTTAACTTGATTATTTTTGTGTGTGTTTCTGTAAATACAAAGGCATTTACGTCACTTACTCTTAACTCCTGCAGAACCGTGTTATGCTTAATACAGAATTCTTGCATTGTTAGAACCTTTCTAGCAAGGAGCCTGTAACGCAAGGGACCCATTCCAAACAGACAGCTGAGACAGCTCATATACTGAAGGAATATCTGGGGCCATTAGTAAGAACAGACGTGTCTTGCTTTCTCAGAAGTAAGTTCCACGCTATTGTGTTACTTTTATTTGCACTGAACAAAGCCAACTGCAGGATATACTCTTATTCATAGTTCTGTATCATAATGCTGTTTGGACAGCAAGTCCAAGCACTGATACAGGCCACTTCCTGAGGCTCCACATGCTTGAGGCCTGTGTGTGTTCAGATAGCAGCATTTTTCTACAGAAATACACAAAGTTGGAAGTAAACTGCTAGAAGCATATTCAGATGCTGGGGGATGTGATTAAAAAAAAGTTTAAGTGAACAGAGTAAAGCCATTTTTGGTTTGTTTGGTTTGGGTTTTTTTTCCCCAAAGGCAAGTAGCAGAGGGAAGAAAGGATGTAATTTGAGGAAATGACACTTTTAACTGATAAAAGGGAGAAAACAGAAAAAAAATTAAAGCCTTCCTGCTCTACATGGTTTTTACCATGTTGTTTCACCAACATAAGTTTTTACATCCTATTGGAAAGCTTGATTCAAATGTGAGTTTGTAACAAAGCTGTGTTCTGCTAAGATGGAAAAAGGTAATGAACTTACCAGCCAGAGCACACACGTGAGCTTGCTTTCCTCAGGGGTCAGGAGTGGTGTGCTTTACTCTTGCCTCGGTGTGTGTGTGGCACCGTGGTGGCTGCTGCTGCTTCCAAAGCTGCTTCCTGTACGTGTTAGAGAGGAGGCTGAGAACACCCAGATGAGTGATTTGCTTTGGTGGAGGCTGGTGGGTGGAGCTGCACGGCCACTGATGTGTTCACGTGCATCATGACAAGTAGTTCCTCCTGCTTTGAACTGTGCTGTGGTTCCTGTTGTGCAGGTTCAGGAACTGCCTGTATTTGTCCCCAAGCAGTGCTGCTGGGTGCCACTTCCCGTCTGAACCTGCTGTGGGAGGCTTGTTTCTCAGCTGGCCAGAGCATTGTGATTCCCACCCGCACCAACCCCAGACTGGGACAGCTGAAAATAGTAGGGCCTCGAAAATAAGTATGTTAGTAGGCTGCTATGTTTTTCCTCTGTGAGAACAAAATAAATTCAGTAGAATTAAGGCAAGCTTAAAATGTAAGAAGATTGAGGGTGACAACTTAGGCTGTGCTGTATTGTCTTCAAGGAAATACTTAAAGTACAGAAACTGAAGAGGCCAATGAGAGTAGTGTCAAGATGGAAAAGGTATAAAGTCTCCATAAACTTGCACCACCAGAATCTTAATTTCACATAAAAAATCTTTAGATGGGTGCTGTCACTTGAGGTACCTTGACTTTACTCCCTAGGCCCAGAATATGTACATTTAGTTTGATACAGACCTTTGCCTTCTGTGGGAAGTGCAGAGTGAGTGTGCTACTTGATCTCCCTACTCTGAATGTGACCATACAAGGTAAGAGCACTTGTTACAACTTCTGCTGCTTTAGTTCAAATGGTGGTAGCACAGCTGGCCTTTGTGGCCCAAGGTGGATTGTCATCTTTGAGGAAATACTTCAAAGGTTCATTTAATGAAATACTAAGTAAGTTTCCTGCTACTGCAGGTACAGAGGAGATATCTGTTTGGAGGGTACCACGAGCTATGGGGTGTCTCATGTTTGGAACAAAACTTCTGTAGATGAAATTATTAATGCTGCAGCAATTTAAAATGAGGGAATCCACACGTAATCCCTTAGGATTGAGATACAATACAGGACTGTGCCCCAGAGATCAAGTAGCTACAAAGTCAGTTTAATGCTAGCATTAGAAAGGCATTAAACTGTAGTTGTGATGAGCCTCACTTCAGGTTAGCAAAACTAGACTTAGGAGTGAAAACTGTATGAGCAGTGATGTTCATGGACAGAGAGTAGCAAGGAAATGCAGGATTGCAAATACGCTGGACTTTCACCGTTATCCATGGGTGTGCCAATTGTCACTCACTGTCAAGCCAGTCAGCCCCTGCTTGATGAGACTGCATTGACAGAAGCTGTGCAGGCAGCTGAGTGAAGGTTGAGTTACAACAGCAGCATTAGAAAAAAGGGCTTTTAAAAGAATTTTGAAAGCCTTACCCATCTGGAACTGAATTTCTGTTACAAGGTGAAGTACTCGTAAGACAAACTGGCTCTTGGGCTGTCTAGAACTATTCTCAAACGACTGTGATATCCCAGCATTGCCTGTTGGAGCAGTTCTAGTTCTTAACACAATTCCTTAAGAGTGGTGCTAGAAATTTTTTCAGGAGCCAGTTTGCTGAGCAATGACTGTTTAGGCCCCTCACAGACACCTGCAGGCAAACGTGGTGTTCTGGGAGCTGAGAGCCCTGAAAATGCCTGCTGGCAGCCCACATCGGGAAGGGGCGGCTGTAACAGCACTGCCGTTAGCGCACTCACCTGGCTGGGGGAAGCTCCACTTCGTTCCTTGTCAGAAACCAAGGCATGCATCTTCCTGAAAGAAGGCTCCAGGATAGAGTGCTCCACCTCTGTTCAGGGTCTGAAAATTGTCACCCTTCCAAATATACTTAAACATTAACTGGAATGATTAGATAAGAACCTCAGCTTTTGTAATTGAGAGCCTGTCTTCTGCATATGAAACAAAGCTTGACCACACAGGCAGTGCTGTGTGCCTTTCCACATCACTGGGATGCTGTTGTGTTGGCTTTTAACTAGTCAGCTTCTGGGAGGTGTCAGTTTGGCACATTTTAAAATATTTCTAATTATTTTTATTACCCTGTTCCACCAACAGGTACTGCTTCATCTCATTTGGCCTGGCTCTGACACCAGTGCAAGTAATGTGCCACAGCAAAGATTCAAATACTTCTTCCCAGTAGATAAGAACTTAACAAATGAGCTCATCTTCAAGCTGAATGTGCAGCTCTTAAAACTGAAACCTATGGGATGGTAATAGTTTTTAAAATAGTGTTGTAAAGAACTTTATAGCCCTTTGTACAAATGCATTAATGATGCTGTCAAGAAGCACTTGGAATTTGATACGATTTGCATATGATGCTGGGGAACAAACCATTAACAGAAGGTTCCATAGCAGTTAATGCTACTTTGCCTTGTCATAGCTGTGTGTTTCTGGGGGAAAGGCAGAACCACAAAGATTATGCTGAGCTTGTATTTTAATCTAGTGGTTCTCAGGGTCTAGAATAACAGGCTATACTAAGGAGATTTTTTAAAAGTTCATAGCTTCATGTATTACCTCATGAGTAATAGCATTTCCAATATACTCTAAAGGACCTCCTTAGCAAGTGCTGCTCTTCACTCATGCAAGGACAGCTGGAAACGTGACCATGTGGAAACCATTCTGTGTAACTGCCCAAAGGCCTCATGGAAAATGCCAAACAGAACCAACCAAAAGAGGTCATGTTCCTGGTACAGCTGCACAACGGGTAGGTGTCTAAGACTAGTTTCTTGGAGGAGTAGGAAGCCTGTTAGACCTGTTAAAGGAAAGGGAACAGTCACAAGCCTGTTCTCCCTGATCCTGTGTTGCACAGCTTTCTGCCAAGGAAGGTCTTGCTTTGCCAGTAGCTCCATATGTGCGGGAAGGGAATGGCAAGAGCCCTGTAACCTGGCAGTGCTGGGCACTTAGGATCACATCAGCCTGCAGAAGTCTCCATACTGAGGGTATGCAAAATAACTTCATACAACAGTGGCTAATTAAGATGGTAAACCCAATGAACCATGCAAAGTTAACTCTGCTGGTACCATCCTTCCTCTAACTCTTGACCAATGAAAGACCGTAACTGGAGATGAAAGCAATACTTTTGCTATTGCACTCTTCTGGAAGATACTATTAAAAAAAAAAAAAAAGGCAAAAATGATGGATTACAAACTACTGCCAGGAATAGAAATATTAAGCTTACATTTGACTGCTTTTGTAGTGACAAGAGCTGTAGAAACTACTTGGAAGGTGGCTTGCCACTTTAAAACGCTATGGTATTTACTGTTGCTTAAATGTGCAAACTGAAATGCAACTACTAGGCTAGTAAAAATGAAGAAGGAATAAAGATTTAAAAAGTAAACATGAGAAGGAGGATGCCTGAAGATGAAGCTTTCTCCACAGCAGGCTATAGCAAGAGGGTAGTATGGAAGATTCCTCCCTCAGTTTACAGAGCTGAATTAACCCCTGCTCTTTGCATGTAATAGCAAAGAACCTGGCCAGAGAAAGCATTACGGATATTAGAAATATTTCCAAGACTATTATTCAATGATTCATTCTCCTTTATTTTTTTGTGCTTCTTAGACAAGATTTTCCAGCAATACTTGCTACATGTTTTTCCCTATTTTTCAAGGACTTAGGAAACAGGGGCAGCCAGCCATTGGGTAAGCTGGCAACACCCCAGCCTTCCCAAGGCTGCTTTTCGTGTAACACAAACTGTGTTTTATCATGACAGAGTTTGAGTTGCCGTTCATAGCTTAACAGTAACTAAGAGACACTTTGGTACATGCGGACTGCAGTGAAAAAAACTTCCTCTCATATTTCTTTCCTCCTCCTCCTTCCCTGTTTCCATCTACTGGGAAAAAAACTTGCCAACAAAACAACAGAAAAAAAACCCCTCAAAACCCTCACCAAAAAAAACCCTCAGCCCAAAGCCTTCATGCAGTTCGGGTATCCAGAAAAGTAAGCCCCAAGTAGCAGAGCCTGCAACTGGGAGGAGCAAGCCAAAACCTTCCATTGTTACCAATGTTCAGTCTCCTCAGCAGTGGCAGGTAACTCACCTAGGGCAGCTCTCTGGTGCACCCCATACCATTGCCTTACTGCTCTAACACAATCTAAATTTTTAATTTTTTACCTAATTTAAACCATCTTACCCATTGCTGAGTTTTACAGGAGCTTGCATCCATCCTTCACACTCCCTTGAAAATCTACAGGCGAACTCTCAAGCTGCCATTGGCCCATCACACAAGCTACAGAAGGCTTTTGGTTAAAACCAGCACATCAAAAGCAGGTCGAGGTTAGCACGGAGGATTGAAAAAAAAGGTCCTTTCACTGGAAGCTTTGCTGCTCCCAACAAGTCCATGTAGCAAGATGGAGATCAGGACTGGAAACAATCCTGACTATTACAAAGCAAAGTGAAAGGCAACTTTTCTCACCCCAGGAAGAAGTGTATCATATTCTGCCTGCTATGCAACCCTAGAGATGTCTCCAGGTTGGTCTGGTGAGGAGCTCAGGGCAGATGTGAAATCCTGTACTCTTTCACAAATGTTATTAAGCTCCTTGGGATGGGTGGCTATCTGCCTGACGTCAGGAGAGCTCCTAAATCAAAGTTTGGACAGGAGCGGGTTAGTGCTGTCCAAGCATGTGTCAGACTTTTTACAGCTACTGGCACAGAGGAAAGTGCTTGTACTTAAAACCAGCAACACCGCTTAGAAGGGTCAGTGCAGAGCTCTGGTGCAAATTTGTCTTCTGACACAGCCAGAAAGACATGTAAGGATATAATTAAAGGCAATAATTTTTATAGTTCTCTTTGGTTAAGGCAAGGGCTGGCAGCTTCCCGAGTCTTCTCAGCTCAGAAGTTCACGTTGCTATATTCAAAGCAACCTGTGCTACCAACAACAACAATGATGTCTGAAAATACTCACAAGCCAAACTGCCAGGTAGGAATATCAAGAGATGGCTTGAGGCCACACAGAACACTTTCATCAACTGAATAAAATTGAATCAAACAGCCTCAGAAGAATGGCAGTTTCCAAGTTCTCCCTGAAGTCTCTTCAGCAGGAGCACTGGGTCTTCTCCACACTTGGACTGGCAATCACTGGCCTGGAGTCAAGACTGAAGCTGTTTGGAGGGTTTTCCCCGTGAAGCTGTAAGGTATTTCGGGCTATCAGCTCCTTAGCCATTAATGTGAACACCTCTTCTATGTTTTGAGCTTCTTTTGCTGATGTCTCCAGCACAGCTAAGAGCCCGTGCTTCTCTGCCAGGGTGCAGGCATCTTCAAACAGCACTTGGCGCTTGTCCAGCGAATCTGATTTGTTCCCTTAAAAGAAGGCAAAGAGATTCTTCAATCACTTAGTCCTTAAAAAAATTATTTTAAAATGCAATGCATGAATTCAGTTCTGTTAAACAATAGATTTATGTTAGGAGTAAGAGTTACTGGAAAGAACAAGATGTGAGCACATCAGAGCCACTGCGGACCAAAACTGCAGCAAATCATATGATAGCAAACTAGATGAAATCCAAGAAAAAACTAAGAACCTGTGTTCATCTAATTACTTAGTGTAGGTAGTGGGGCTAAAGGATTATTTGGAAGCAACTGTTGGTCCTATTCCCTAGTGTGTTTAAATGTTAAGTAGCATTTAAGTTGAATATTTGAAAAAAAAATCTTTTAAGATGATGTAAAAAGGAAGACAAGAATTCAGATCAGCTATCTTAATGCCTACAATATCTACTTAAGTTGTTTCTGTATGTATAGATTCAACTTTTACTTAAAAAACTTTAGTCAAAATCTATCAGAAGCCATGAAACATCTCAGATAAAATACCTTTGTATATTTAGGCAGTCGCAGCACATGTGGATTTATCAGTTCTAGTAGCTGGCTGAAGTCAACATTCATAGTTTCAAGACAGCCCTTCATCAAATTCATGTCTTGAATTTGCAGCATGTGTAAGCCAACTACCCTCCCATTAAGCCCCTTCCAATTTTTCTAACAGAAAAAACAAACAAACAAA
>VYZQ01042294.1:14780-38842 GCA_013400655.1 Mystacornis crossleyi | reverse complement strand
TATCAAAAGTTACCAATTCAGATTGTCAACACAGAGTAAACAGTCAAAATAAATTAAAATTGCCCTCTGTGATTTGTTGTCCCAAGGAATTTGAAAGGAAGTGGTGTTATTGAGATATGTTATTTTCTCAGCAGGGAAAGCAAATGTGCCTTCCTAAGACTTATCTGTCACTTCCTAAATACCTTATTCAAAACCATGCATATATTTTCATTTGTTTGTGATAGGCATAGAAGTGGGAAGTCTCCATTCATTCCTACTGCTCTCAACATAATATCTAAAAAGGTTGACAGGTCTTGTAATTTGTTTGCTGCTTCTATTCTTTCATTTCTTTTTCTTCAGTTCACAAAGAGCTGTATTCCAACTCCTGTCACTTTTTGTGTGCTAAACTCACTTCAAGTGAACCTACATTTAAATCTCAAATCTTCTGCTCTGAATTAAAAGGTGACTGCACTTACATGAATAGATTGTGAGGATGAAAATAATAAGTTGAGTAGCTTAAAATTTCATTGCCTAAATCTGTTAATACGTACTAATTCTAAGCACTCCAGTGCTGATTTAAGATCTTACTAGGAGCCTTTTCAGAGAGATTGCAGAATGAGTGCATGGGTACTAGGCACATGGGAAAGTCTGGCCATTAAATAATCCTTTAGATTAAAAAAAGAAGCAAAAAGGCACTGGGGAGCCTGAAGACTTTTGCTTAAAATGTGCCTGGGGTTGAAAATTCATTCCAGCAGTCTATGATTGCTGCAAGCATCCAAATGCCTTAGGAAAAGGTTGCAGCTACTTTATGGGGTGTGTTGCTTGATGGCAGATGCTGCTGTCAAGTCTCCAAGTATGCATTTGCATTGCCTGGGAGTGTCACCCTGGCTGTACAAACTTGAATTAGGTCTTAAAGTATTATTTTGTGGCGGGGAGGGAACAGAGAAAAGGAATTTAGAATTTTGACCAAATATAAAATTTCGGCCAAAAAGTTGCCTCTTAGCTCCCTGCCATTTTCCTTCTTAAAATTCAGTGAGATGTGAAAGGAAGAGGAACAATTGGGCGATGAGCTGCTGCATGAAAATTTCAAGGAGGAGTTTCTGTTTTGTGGCTCTCTGTCAAGAGCTTTCTCAGTATGTGACTGTTTCATAAAATGAGTGGAGAAGTGGTTGAAAATGTGACTATATGGAAAGTGACTACGTAAACTGTCATTAAATGACCAAGATTGTTTACCGTGTGTGACTGCTGTGCCCGTGGCCTGAACACCAAACCCTGTCAGGCTCTGGGCACTTCTAGAGCTACTAGTGAAGCAGCAGAGCCACTGCTAAAAATCCCAACTTGCTTTACAGGTTTCCTGGCATCTTTCAGCGGTAGATGGAGGAAGAGTGTACCAGACTTGTTGGAACAGAGTGGTCTATGAGTGCATGGAAAAAATTCTTCCAGCCATACCATGACTGGAGATAGGGTGTGTCCTGTGCAGTTTGGGATGGGAAAGATTGTTTCCTGGAGGCAATCATCGTCCTCCCGCGGCTGCCTCTCCCCAGAGTGAGCTCAGAAGCGGGTGTAGGAGGAGACCCATTCGTCATGGCCCAGGTCTTCTGTCAGATCCTGCTCCTGTGTGTAGCTGAGAGGATCTGCCTTGGAGTTGTGCTCCTTTAATTCGTTCACGCTCTGCCTGCAGAACACAGCCTTTGTGCCCTGCTTGGTCTTGCAAGCAGAGGAGCAAGGCAGTCTTCCATCTTCCTTGTGCCCCATTTCCGTGGCAATAATGAGTGAATCCAGCATTTTAAAGTTTGGAAAGGATTTAGACCTAGCCGTGCCTTCATTTTGGATTTTCTTAATTGTGATTCCTCAAGGTGCAAGTTTAAAAAAATAAATCAGGAGGTACATATTTCCCTCTCTGGTCACTAGTAATAAAATATCAAACTTAGTCTTTTAATTGGTAGTAGATCAGACTTCCAGACATTTGTCTTAATGCTTGGTTCCATGTTTAGTAGATGGTGGGAAAAAAAAAGACTGTTCCATGGTCCTTTGCAGGGCCAGGAGTTGGACTGCATGATCCTGGGTGCCTTCTTCCAGTTCAGCCTATCTGTCATTCTGTGGTCATTTATTCAGTATTTGGGGAAAGTTAGTCCAAATTTAAGGTGTCTGTTCCAGTGTGCTTCACCTCTGAGCTGCGTGAGTTGCTTCTAACCAAGGGCTTTGTGCAGCATGGATGATCGTGGTATCGAAGATAACAAGGTAGACTACACTATAGTATTTCCCTCCCCTTTCCTTTTATGCTTTCACAAAGCAGAGGAATGTTTTTCCTTGTGTTTCTTGAAGGCATCAGTGAGTAACTTCAGGAAAATAAAATTTTTTTCTTGAAAGACATAGGGCTTAAACCTTATACTGAAGCANACTGAAGCAGTAGGTGAAAAATCATAGTGAAGCTGATTTTCATGCGGGAAGTGGAGAATGCGTAATTGAAACAGTATGCTGATGAAAAGGCATTATGTGAAACTGTCAGAAGTCATTATAATACTCTAATTAACACTCTTTGCACCTTAGCTTATGCTGTTGTGTGCTAATATTTCTTCCTCTTTTGCCTATTATATTCCTTAACCTTTCTTGCAAGTATTTGGAGGCAGGCAGTGGTATTTCCCGTATTTTGCTCTTTTAAATACTTTGTTAGAAAAACCTGTCACCTGTATAATATGGATTTTCCTCTTGATAGCAATTTAATGTGTGTGCTTGGGCTTTTGTTTTCCTAATGCTTAAAAGAGATTATAGCATAGATTGTATTTCATCCTAAGGAGATAATGTCAGATTGTAAAGGGAAAACTTTATTCTGTGCATGTGACTGATACTTTCCCTTGCTTGGGGCTTATCTCCCTTATGTCGTGAGCCTTTTCTGGAGAAAGCCTCCTGAACATAACAAATTGAAACAGCCCAATAGATCTTCATACCTCACAGGACTTCTGGAAATGCTTCAGTGTGAAATCACACTGCTTAAAATGCCATCATAGGGTTTATGCACTACCTGAGGAAATAACACCTTAGGCAATAGGTACAGCAAGAATTGGTTCCATGAATTAATTTCATCCAGTGTACTAAATTCAGCTAATAATGCTTTAGACTGATTACCATGATCTTTACATACTTATGAATTTTGCTGCTGCTGCTCTTCTATTCTCCCTAGCGCACCTACGTAACGTGAAGTTTAATGCCTACTACAGATTTTCACTGCCTTGCTAGGCTCCAAAATACAAAAGGCAGGGCGTAAGCTGGTGCCCAGCCTTTCCTAACATGCCCACTTGGCAAGGTTCAGTTGATGAGCCGTCCATCCCCAGATGTGCCAGCTGATTCCAAGCACTGACAGGGCTTCTTGCTGCTCAGATATGTTTATCCACATGCATAAATCTTACTTTAGTTAATATTTTTGGAATGGAAGAATCAAAAATTAAAGATGAAAATGGGGAAAGTACCATGTGTTGAAGTAAATCTGGGAGGAGAACAAACGCAGTGAAATCAGACTACTGTTTCTCTCCCTGGTGATGGATTTGAGATGGGAGCAATTCTTTCAGTCCTGAAGTATTTGGAGCAATTCTGCTTTTTTCCAAGGCCAAACATGGAAAACTTTAGTACAGCAGGGGGAAAAGCTCTCAACAGAAAATTCTGTTTATGGAAACCGTTGTGCAATCCATGACTGTCAGGGCTTTTCTTGCTCTAGTGTGCGTGCCCACATATACATCCCTGCTGAAAAATACCATTTACAGTTAATGCCTTAGGCACATCTCCAGTGTAGTGAACATGTATAATTTCTAACATAATATTATGTGGTAACTGTTGGCAAACTGTTCAGTCCATGATGGAAATCAGCTTAGATTAATTACTTCTTGATGTTAGGAAATGGCAGCTCTGAGAGGTGCAAGCTGTCCCTTCTGCTTCAGAGGCGAGTTACTGTCACGTCTGGGCTAGTTCCTCGTGTAAGTCACTGCGTTGGATGATCTGGGAACACATGAGTCTGTCATAGGAATGGTCCTTTGCAGGGTGTGGGTACCAGGCAGGAAACAAAGTCTGGGCTGTGAAGGGGTAGCCTGGGGGAAGGGGGTCACTTCCACTTAGGGGTACTGCTGGAAGGGTGGTGTTTCCTCAGGCTGTGGTTGCTATGATCTATTCCTGAACTTTGACACTGATTGTGAAATTGTGTTTCCTCCTCTTTACACTCTTTTCGTAATCCTGTGAGAAATCGCTAGATATGCATCAGTCCTAGTGCTGCCTCAGGACTTTGTGATTTCCCAGGATCCTGGGGATAAGGTGGGACCTTCTAGCTGGGATCCTTTCTTCACTGAGTTTAGCAAAATATGTTTTACGTAGGTGAAATTTTGCAAAACACGAAGGGGCAAGTTTTGGCTGTTTGTGAACAGCCACCCTGAAACCCAGGCCTTTTGCTCCATGCAGAAATATATAAATAACACTTTTGGAAAAGTCTTTTGGTTTGCTCTCTAAGGTTGTGTCTTCGTAATAGCTCTTCCCTAGATTTATTCTCAGTTTACAGATCTACTTGAGTGGTAAGAGTAGCACAAAAAATTACTTAGATCCTCGTCTTCTCTTTTAATTTGACCAGAATGATTTCTGTAGTGAGACAGTCCTGCAATTTTAATTTTGAAGGTCTTTGGTGCCTCGAAAAACACATCTAATCTGAATTGTATCTGTAAATTATAACTGTGTTGGAATCATCTTTATCTTTTAAATAAAATCGATTTGATTTGCTCAAGTTCCTTTTTAATACTAGATTGCTTTCTGTGTCTGCCATTTTAGATCGATTGGTTTGCTTGTCTGCTGTCAAGTCTTGCCACTCCGTTATTATTATTGACAGTTCAGGAACACATTTAATGTCCACTCAGTAAATTGAGCATTCATCGACGGTTGTTTTCCACAGCAGCTAATACAGTGCATCATCTCAGTTATTTCCTACTTTAGTGTGTATTTGAGTCAGAAAATAATGGGATTTACCTTGGCAGACCTGATTCTTTTTCCTTTGCTTAGTAAATGTACTGTACCTACAAAATTTAGGATATGTTCAAGTAACGAATGAATAAAAAAGGACATTAATACTGAGGTGAAACTTGTAGGTATGTCGCTTGCTGCCTGATGTAATAAGCTAACTTTTCCTATCTGCTGTAAGTACAAGAATTGTTTTTTTTTTCCTGGCCAGACTGTGCTCTCCACTTGTAAAAAATTATTTATTCCTTCCTTTTTTGTTGATTTGGTAGAAAAGAAACTATTTATATGCTAACGCTAGAAGATTTGCACTTATATGACAAGAGGGGAATGGCTTTAAACTGACAGAGGGTAGGGTTAGCTTGGATATTAGGAAGAAATTCTTCTCTTTGAGGGTGATTGAGCAGGCTGCCCAGAGAGGTTGTGGACTCCCCATCCCTGGAAGTGTTCAAGGCCAGGTTGGTTGGAGCTCTGAGCACCCTGGTGTAGTGAAAGGTGTCCCTGCCCATGGCGAGGGGTTGGAACTAGATTATTTGTAAGGTCCCTTCCAACCTGAACCATTCTGTGATTCTGAGAAATCTATCAGGCAGTCAACAAGGGTTTTCTAAATCTCACATATTACTTTCAGTAGCACTGTCAGATATTTATAGTAAAAGCAATTATGTTTGGTGGGGGTGGTGGTGATGGGGACAGACAGGATGGAAAGCGGTTATAAAATGTCATTTCTCACAAATGGTAGATGTCAAACAAAATGTAAAATCCAAAGGTGCCATGTAAGCTCTGTTCTCAGAACCTTTGTTTGGAAGACATGAGTTTTACTGACAGTTTATGACAGAAAGCTTACATTTTCCAGGGTGGGCTGAAATGTGTCTGAAATGGATGGCAGTCAATCTCAGCCATTCACATCTCTGGTTTTCACATTTTGATGCAGCTAGAATGAAATGATAAAAGCACTGAAGAAGCAAAAATGAAGTAATTGGAACCTAATCATGCTTAATTATTAGGCATGTGTTTAATTTTAGGCATATAAATAGGCCTGCTGAAGGGAAAAGGACATATTCTTTTCATTGCCTAATAAGACTTTTGTCGTATGTACGCTCTTCAAGTAGTTAGATGTTTCTGATATTTTAACAGAAGGATCCTTATAGTCATCCACTCACACAGGCTTTTTGTTAAATAGACTTTAACTCTTTATTAGTTAGTTAAATAGGCTTTAATTTTTTCCCGAGAATAAATAACATGACAATAGGATTATCAAAATGGATAATGTAGCCATGTTTCATTGGCTTAGTTAGGGTTTATACCCAGGTATACAGTCACTTTTTTTGCCCCTTTTATTTACATTTGGCTTTTTCATCCTCTTTTTTTCCCCACTGCAAAAGGGAGCACATGCTCCTCCCTGTTTGCATTAATGAGCCTTTGATGCCATTGCCCAATGTAGCAGGTGGGGGCAACTTACCCGTGGTTTCTGTTAATGATTGCACACAGCATTAATTTCTCATGTAGAGAGGACCTGTTGATATACTTTTATATATTATGCAGATTGGATGCTCAGTTTTTCCCAAGGACAGTCTTCTGGCATTAGAAGTCTGATCAAAATAGAGGAGTTTTTGTTCCTGTGTCGTACATTGACACAGGTGGAACTTTTACATGAATGCATCTTCCTGCTTAGGGTGTCCACATCAGCATTGGTTACACAATTACATTAATAAAAACATGTATCTTCACACCATCATAGGGGAAATTACTTAAGCAATAAAGAACTGTATTTTTCACCATAAAGGCTAAGACTTTGAAACATCTTTTTATGTATCTGGCAGGCGAGGGGTGGTATTTTACAGGGATGCTTTCTGTTTGCAGCATGTATTATTAGGGCAGAAGTGTGTTGCATTTGAGCTTAGACTTAGATCTGCTTTTTACCTCCAGAGATACATAAGTTTTCACTTCTGAAAGTTCATCTGTGCTGACATTCTCATTTTCATCTCATTAGGAGCCTCTAGAGCAGCAAGGCTGAGGTATGCTTTGTGTTTCTGAATTTATATATCTCTTGGGTAACAGTAGAGCCTTGAAAGCTCCAGAGAACTGAGTTTCAAAGAACATGGCAAGCCCAAAGGTTGACTAAAATCATGTGTCCCTGCACCTAACCTCATCACCCCAGTCATTTTCAATTGTTCATAGTCATATGCTTTTCAGTCTTGTTCAATAACAGGTTTGCAGACCTTTGACATCTCTATTTATAAATGAACTGACAGCTTTCCAGCAACAGCTGGTGAAAGGCACTTCTAACTGTTCATTATGAAATGGATTAAAAGAAAGCACATAGTTTCGTATTTCCTACTTTGTCTCCAAGCTCAAACTGATTTTTACTGAATTTTTCGTTTCTGCTTGACATAGATTTAGCTTATATGTAATCTGTGCTTTTTACTTTAGTAAACATTTCCTTACGTGGGAAGTGTGAAACCAACAGTCTTGGCATGGTGTGTCAGCTTTGTGAGTAAATTTTATAATTGGCTGAATCACTTTTAAAATGTTACCTACAATAATTTCCTCAGGTGCTGCATCTCCAAATTTTCTATATAGTTCAAAGAGACCACACAGTTGATTGCAATTTGAATTGTTTTTGCAGTTTAAACATAGCAAATTGAAATCTATTTTGGGGCATCCCATTGAAATACAGTAGCAACTTTTAGTAATATTTCTCTCTAAATTACTTTATAAATAGGTCAATTTCTCATTAATCTTCCTTGTTAATCTAAGCGGCCAGGTATAGAGAGAAAGTCAGGGCTTTTCTGGAGTCCGCTGGCAAAGCTTGTAACAAGGAAATAGTTTCTTAACATAAAAGCCTATCCATATGCTTACACATTCCTAAATGCAAATTTTTAAAGCTAATTTCCATTTCAGTATTCAGATATTTCCTTAGACTGATGGCTGGAATTTTCTTAATAATATGAAGTACACGGCTGTGTCTTTATGAAAAATCTAAAGCCTTAAATTTTTTGTGATGGCAGTAATCATCATCTAAGCAAAAAGCATTCATCTCCCTGCTCTGATCTTCAACCACTACTATCATGCTATTGAAAGCTCCCCAAATATGTCAATTTGCTTTCAGACTTTGATCCCTGACTCTTCTCTTGAGTTCCCCCAGGGCAACATTCCACTTCCCTGACCATCTTGTATGTAAATTGTTTTCAAATGAGTGAATTAATCAACATTGCAGAACCTTAATTGAAAATACAACTGATGATGCATGTCAGTTCATTCACGTTAGAAATATATTTTAATTTTCATGTTCCCCAGAGCAATTAGCATTTCTCACTTTAACTTTTCAACCCTTCAAAATTACATAGGGATTTTAACCTGAAAAATGCTGAAATTACCACTGTCAAATGCCAACTTTTAACTTCCCTTCTGTTAAATGCCATGAAAACATCTTCAGAAATTTTCATCAAAAATTTTTAAAGACAGATATGGAAGAAGATCCTACCAGGAGATAAACGATGGTAGTAACCATCCAAAGGGATAGCCTGGTGGCTATCACAGACAAACATTTGAGGTTGAGTGTTTGACTTTTTTTTTCTCTATAGTTGTCCCTCCACTTTGTTGCTAATACAGTTGTTACTGTTGGCCTCAAGTAATGCCTTCCCCATCTTTTTCAGGATATTAAATGAATAAAGTGGTTCATGTGATTCAAACAGCTGTACTAGGAAGAAGGTGGGGGTTTTTTAAACTATTCTTATCTTTAAATTGAAGAGCTTATTAAAAAAGAAGCACTTCAGCAAGTTAAATTACTTAATGCTGCACATCCTTGGAACCTTAATCACTTCCAGATGGAGCAATTCATACTTCTAAGAGAGCACTAATTTTTAAAGTGAATCGGGGGTTTGGGTATCTGCATGTTAGAGTACCCTTGTACGTTGCAGAGCCAAAGCCCTTAAAAAATTAAGCAATCTAGTTTTGAAAATAAGTACTTTATTTTTAAACTTTATTTAAGTAGTTCCCATTAAAACCAGATTTTATTTCCTGCTGCTGTTCATATGGTACTCATATGCATTCTTTTGAAACTGCAGTAAATAGCGGCAGGAGAGTAGGAAATGTAATTTGGTGAAATACCTCTAGAAAGGCAACCTCTGTGTAGGTGAAAGTGAGATAACTTTGTATGTGCCATTCAAGGCGCTTCATAATAATTGCTGTCTTTGCTAAAAATCTTCTGTTTCTCCTCACACAGCTTGTGTTAAATCCCATTTTCAAGTTATCTTGTACAGTTAATTGCTTTCAATAACTAACCCATTTCTTTTTGTCTTGTGGGCCTGAGGAAATGAACACACCGTTCACTGTTGCAGTGTTCAGACATCCTCTCTATAAAATCAATGCAAAATCACAGTGTCATGACTCACTTCTTGGCCTCTTGGGGCACATCCTCACAACAGCAACGATTTCTTAGTGATCTAAACATGATATAGTGGAATCTTTTTCCCAGCAGTGTTACACAGGCTTGTATTCCCTGGAAAAAGGGTTGAGTATAAGTGGTGTTTGTTGCTCAGAGCCGTAACTATCCTTAGAGAGTGGGAAGAGAGTCTCTGTCTCTGCAATTGAAAAGAAAACTTAGTAAATATCAAGCAAATACAACTACTGTAGACAATTCTATTTGAGGTTTTAGCTATTTCTAATTGGGAATGTTGTATTTCTTTAAGTGAGTGTGATTTCAAAAGATGGCTTCATGGTTAGCCTCACTGCTCATTTCTGCTTCGTTGCTTGGCAGATGAATAGAAAGAATAGTACAATTTATCTAATGCTTAAAATAAGTCTAGAAAATGCAAAATCACATGTTCATTTTACTGTACAGATATATGTAAAAATTTTAATGTGGAGTTCTGTATAATTTGCTTTTTCTTTTAGGGTCAGTGGAGGATAGGCTGGGAAACATGGTAAATCATGGAAAATTATAGACATCATTTTTCTCCTTGTGCTCAGAAGAAAAAAGGGGAAGCAGCAAGGGAGTTGTACTGGGATAAACCAGGCTGTAAGGACCAAGTGAATCATGTCATATTCACTGGCATGTTGATACCGAGATAGCACCAAGTATATGTCGTCGTTTTTTACCTTGTGACTTTTTCTATTTGTGTGGTTACTTCTTGGACAGCCAAAGGCAGGTTCTAAATCACACCCTGTTGTCCCTGAAGGTGATGCGAAGGGCTGGCACTGGAACCTGCCCGGGACATCCCATCAGCTCAGCGTTTGAGTGACTGTGTCATTGCCTCTAATAGCCAACGAAAAAGCTGCAGCACAGAGCCTGTGGCTTTCAGCCCACGTGGTGCTTTCCAGGCCTTCTTTAACATGCACCACTGTCACTTTCTCCTGCAGACAGAGGTTTTATTTAATAATGACTTCTGTTAGAAAAGAAAAAAGGTGCACTTTATCATGTTTTGTGCTTGTCAGAGGTGTTTTTATTTACTTTGAAGTTGGTTGAATCCTGAAACAAGCCTGGTTTCTCTCTGTGTTTCCTCCCTATTCTCAGCCTCAGTAATTTATGTAGACATTTTAATGTTAAATATCAAGATATTTTAATTATCTGTAAATTTACATTCCACAATTTCCCACCATAGATTATCACAGAAAAACTAATTCTTAAAATATATCTTAGATAAAATACACTGTATAAATTTTATGAAGTTCAGTTGTTTCTATGGTTGTAGGCTAAGAATTTTTCCTACCATGACAATGAGTTTTTAAGTTGTAAATGCAACCTATTTTAATGATAATGCATTAGCAATTAATTTCTAAAGCTACAGTTTCTGTCATTACTGTGTGTCTATGATGAACTCCATGTACAGTTACTGGAACATACATATGGAACATTTTTTCTCATTTTGAATTTGTTAAGTATTATTGAGCAAAGCAGGAAAGATTTTTTTACAATTTTCATGCTGCAATAATTGGGTGATAATAACTTTAATGTTGGGGAGAGTAAAGGAAAAGAGCAATGTTATGAAATACTACCATTACAGAAATTACCAGCTCATCATGAAAACATGTAAATCTGCAGTGTTAATGTCTGGCACTCTCAGTTGTTGGAAATATCCCCCATTTTTGGGTTGTTGTTGGAAGTTTTCTTCTATCAAAGGTTTATATCCAAACCAGAAGTGTGTGCCTTGATATGTATTTACTAAATATGTTTATAAAAGCTGGTACTGTAAAATGATCTACAGTAAACCCCTTTTTTTCTGGAGCAGGTTATGCTTTCACAACACAAGGTTTTATAGTGGGGTGGGTTTGTTCAGCATAGAATTTAAAGACTTGAAAATTTGCTACTGCTCATTTTATGAAAGCTAGATTACAAATGGTAGACTGTGTACTCATGTGATATGCAAAGCCTAGGCCTGCCTTGCCAGCTGGTCAGCTGCCAGGTATAAATTATGCTGTAGGTATTTTCATGTAGAATATGGATAACATACTGCAATTTCTGTGTTTAATTTATTAAAGTACACTGAAATCCAATATATAGTCAGCATTTGTGTCCTTTAACTGCACACTAGGCATATGCTTTTGTTCTAAATGTAATCAAAATTATGGTATCTCAGATACCACTTAGTGAAATCCATTGGCAAAGGCTACAGTTTTTATTGTGATGACTATATTTTTACATGTCTTTAAACTAAATGGCTTTGCTGTTACTGCTGATTTTGGAGGTGGCATTCTTTTCCTTGCAGCATGGTGCACAGCTGCTTTGTGGAACAGGGAGTGTGGTAAGGTTGGTGGTACTCCCACTTTTCAGGTCCATACTAATAACAGGGAAATAAGTCAGAATCATTGCTCTGATGCTCTTCCGCGTATTTCTAACAGCTTCTCCACGGGTGGCCATGGATAAGTTCTTAAGTAGTCCCATGGCTCAGTTTAAAGTGCCTTCATCTATTTTGGCAGCAGTTTTCTTGTGTTGAGAGAACATCCCACAGGCACAGACTCTCTTGGAAGATCATTATAGCACAGGATATGTGGCTTAGTATAGTTTAAAAAAATTCACATGCAAATCTTCCATTTGGACTCAGTACAGGTATAGTGAGTAGAAAATTATTGCATGATACCTTCTTCCTTCCTAAAGTAGTTTAAAAGTGGATGCAAAGTTATCTTTGAAGATTCAAACGCCAATTAAACCAATAGCAACATAATCAGTCATTACAGCATGCTGTATTTTAATGACCTGAAGAGCTAAATCTTTTTCATCTTTGTTCACGTCTCCACATATTTTATTTCCATGTGAGATATCAGACATTCAGATGGTTTTCAAAAGTTGGTCATCTACTCTTGGGGGCCAGGATGTCTTTATTTTAGCTAGTCCATAAGGAAGTTTGAGTTTTAGGGAAATATTTATGCCATAAACATTTTTATCGATATTTATTGTTAACTGTTATTGTCTGATCTTTGCCACATAAAGAAGGTCATGTGTCACTTTTTAAATTCCTTTAAAATTTACTTAATATTCCATCAATGAGGGTATCAGCTCTGTCCAAAGAAAAAGGTTTATCTTGTGGTTGTGATACACAATAAAAAACCCCAACTATCCTTGGTAGTCAGGGCAAAATTTAGGTTCTGAGCCCGAATATGTGGGCTTCTCTGGCCTCTGTATAGTGAATTAGAACCCCAAATATTTTTTTATAGCTATAACCTTGAGCAGTTGTTTTGAGATAGATACCAATAAATATAATGGGTCCACGGGGAAGAGACAGAGCATTTTCAGATTTATGAAGGGGAAAAAATCAATAGTCTCCCTGAGGCTGTATAAGTCATGAGTAGTACCAGTAGTTTTATGCAAAGTTGACAATATCATGAAATATAAACCCTTGGTTTGGAATTTTACCAGGAATTAAAGTGGCATTAAAAAGAAAAGTAAATGTTTTGGCATATGGATTAAGAAGGTGGTTTGTATTTCTTATCGTTTTGGACTGCTAATTCCTTTCAACTGAGCAATAAAAGATGGTTCAGAAAAGATTTAAGAAGAGGTTGGTTCTCAGTCCACATGTCTCATCTGAATTATGTCTTTCACCACCCCCTATTAAATGCATCTGTCTCTGAGGAATGCTTATTCTGTAAATGGTGGGTCACTGGGACTGCTCTTTAGCTAGCTGGATATCATGGAATTAGGAGTAGATGCCGATTTTGAAACGGTTATATGTCCCATCTACATAAGCAGCACTTTTGAGAAGTCATCTGGTTGCTCCCAAGTCTCCCTCACTAATTGTCCTGCTCTGCACATGCTGGTTTGGTTTTCAGGTTGTTGGTGGGTTTTGTCTCAAAGCAGAGGGAAAAGAAAAAGAAAATGTACTCAAGTTTTGAGATATATATCTATATAAAAAAGCATCAACTGTTACCTGAGTAACACAAATTGCGCTGTAGCATGAATTGATGTGCACGTATTGGAAATTGTACTTCTGTCTTTGAGGGATTACTTCTGTGAAGAGTGACCTGTATTTGTGAGTGAAACAAAGGGAAAATAATTCTTTACTGAAAACATTGTGTTTCGGTGCTGTCCTTTCAAGTATAAGTCCAATTTGCAAACCATCTCGTTCTGTTACTACCACAACAGCGCTTTTAAAATGATCATTTTTCATTTTCCCATATACATTGCAATATATCCAGTGAGTAACATTGTCCATAGGTGTTTCACTTCTAGGTGCAGTCTGTTGGCAGGGAATTTGGGATGACTTCTTATGGTACTCTGTCATGATGTGATTGTGGTGTGTTGTTTGAAGACCAGGAAGATTGCATTGAGGAAGTTTCGTATTTATTTTACCTCAGTATACTACAGATTTAAATACCCCAGAATTACACAATAAGAATGCAGGGGATGTTACATTAAAAAGTATTGAGAAATGATATATTTCTGCTGTTTCCCAAAAAAGAAAGTGTTGTTGCTGCAGAAAAACTGAGCAGCTTAACAGCATGTGAAAGATCTTTTACTCTTTATCTGCAGTATGAAAGACTTAAAGGAAATACTTGTTTTACATATGGACTGGAAGAGAATCCTGCTTACTCCTGGAAGACAATCCTGCTTACTCCTTGTTAGTTATGCTAATAGAGGTATAAATAAGAAGACCAGTGTAATCTACACTGGCATCTGTGGAGCAGCCTTCTGGTCGGAGCTCGAGGCTGGGTTGCCCAAGCAGGAGCTGCTGGCTCTGCCCGCGCAGGTCGATTCATGTGGCCAAACCTCCTCCGGCTGCCTCCTGCCCCCAGCAGCCTTTGAGGTGGGCAAGGAGGGCTGGATGTTAGACATGTTCTCCTCCATGGTCCCAGACAGCTGTGTTGTGAACAGAGGGTAACTGTGTCTCTTCCCATGTGAACGGCGTGTTAAAAAAATACAGGAACCTGTGCTTGGGTGTAATCCTTGGCAAGATGGGCTTTGCAGGGCTGGTTACTTCCACCACCAACCGTGATGCTCACCCATCCTTCCTGCCTTGGCTTTGCAGAGGGGAGGGGACAGGAATTCTGCACTTTCCATCTCAGGGTTTTGCCATGTCTGTGGTCCAGAAGATTGAATTGTATCAGGCTCTGTTTTAAATGTAGTACCTGCCTGTAGTTTTTAAAATGAAAAAAAAAAAAACAAAAAACAAAAAACAAAAAACAAAAAAACAAAGGAGAGAAAAAGTTTCAACTGTTTGGGACATGCACACAGTTTGGATATGCACAAGTGGAAATAAATTTAAACACGCAGCCCCAAAATAAACAGATATGACTGTGAATATACACAGGGAACAGATCAGTTGAGCTTTACGCAGTCATTTTTCAAGTTAAACATGCTTTAATGTAAGCCATAAATTTCATCATATGAATATTTTTATGAGCTGCATTTCATCCATTCATTATTCTAGAGTTCCAGATAGTGACAACAGGTAAATACAGTGCCAGTTCGCCTGCATGTTGAGTCACTGGGAGCCTTCTCTCTCCTACGCATTGTTTGAGCAAGGGTAACAAATTACTGGTACCATTTCAGACATATTTCAGTGAGATTTTTATTTGACAGTGCAGCTGCCATGATTTCATGCATTAGTCCAGGCTGTGCATTTCTTACTTTAGGTTCAAGGTGGAGGTTCTAGTTTTGAGGATTCAAATGTGTTAGTCATGGCAGCTTCTTCACGACATTTTCACCTATTTTAGGCCAGATTTTACATTTACTTGGATCTTGACTCTCAGCTTGTAAATTAAAATAATTTCTAAATCTGTAAGAATGTAGTGCTCATGAAGCAATTAAATACACTGAAAATAATATACGTTAGAGTAATTTGCTACAGATTTCAGACAGATTATTGTGCATATGCCATATTACATGCACCTGTGTTATTAAAAAAGGTCTGGAGTGACTAAGAACCCTGTGAGAAACAGGGCTGTGGAAGTGAGTTCTGCCATAGTCTGCCTTGGGCAAACACAATCTCGATTCCACAAGAATATTCAGGTGAGGATGTGGAGTCTGCTGGGGAGACTGTGGCCTGCTAGGGACCGGACTGATGCTGTCTGTGTTTGGGTGCTTAACTGAGGGATCTGAGTTTAGGAATCTGCAGAAGTGAATGAAGCAGGCTCACCCACCTCTCCCTCCTCCCTCCTGAGGAAGGACAGCTAAGTTGATAGTTTAGGCATATTTGTGAAGTGTCTGATGGGTAAATACCACCCTTAAGCATGGGCAAAAGACAGTTCATTATTGGAAAATTGCTTTTAGAGGATGGCAGTACATGTTGGACATTATGTATTTAACCACGCCTGTTTTCTTTAATCATTAATTTGGAATAAAATATCTTTTTCTGATACGGAATCCACCTTGGAAAGATGTCTTATAAGCATCAAAGAGCTAGTAAAGTGCAAAAAGCTACTTTACAAGTAACTTCTTATCCACTATATTGATGCTTTACACATACAACTAAATGTCCTATATCTTTAGAAGGCAGTTTAGTATTTTTCCTATGCGTACCTGAGAAGTAACAGTCTCTTTTGAAAGCTTTACTGCAGAGAAGTAGATCACAGCACAGTCCAAGAGCCAATGTAGCTCCCTAAATTTGCTTTTCCTGTTTCAGTCTTATTAGTATTTTCATCACTAACTTAAAATTAATCAGGGCAGACAAGTCCTTGCAGCCATGAAACAAAGTGCTGGAAGCAGTTATTGCTTTTATGAGTGCTGTACCGTGGCAACCCTCTCTGTGGCGTGTACCAAAGCACTGCAATTTGAATTTTGGGAGATGAAGGAACTAGCTCTAGTGTTAGAAACCTTAATCTGCAAATGGTATAGAGCTTTGAATGCAGAGTGACCTTGTTTGCCAGGCGAGGCGCCGTGCCTGAGAGCTGCATAGTAGCTTTCTAATTCTTTTCCAAGAGTAATGACATCTCTCATCCGTGTGTTGATGACAAAATTGCCATGTTTCTAGAAAAGGGATTGTACTGTATCATGTAATCTTTTTCTCTGTCTTCACTCAGAAGGAGATTATATTTACTTCAAAACATCATAGTAACACGAAACTGATTCTGTGAATTGGAGAATAACATCCTCTCTCTGCTCCAAATACCCAAACCTTTTTTTGATTGTTATTCATTTCTTTATGCAGGGAAATCCACCATTGCCTTTGGTCATTGCAGCTTCTTATATCTTCTACTAGTGCTACACTTAAAGATTTTGTCATGCCAATTCAAATAAAAATTATATGCTGAATTGGAAATGCTTTATGGTCCTTACTGTGGATAAAATATGTTAATTTGTGTAAATGCTCTTCTGAGTGCAGATGCTTGCACTGAAAGCATGCTTATCTTAAAAGCTGCATGTCTTTCATTCTTTTATATGCACAGTTTTTATTTTTTTAATACGGCTAATATTTCAGAAGAGTTTTTAAAGGAGATATTGGAAGCTAAGTGGAAAAAAACCCCCTCCTTGCTTTTTCATAAATATTCATGGTTTCATAGAAAATCTTATAACTGAATTGCTATTTTCTTTTGAGGTTTTGTGTGTTCTTCCCCTTTCCACCCTTTTTTCCCCCTTCCTTTATGCTTCATTTCATTGCTATAGATTAGCTATGCTAAAGAATGCTAGGTTGGCTGTGCCATTATATGCTTGACATCAAATCTGGTATGTGAAGTGTTAGTCTGCTCACTTTTGTTACATACGTTTTATGTATCTTAATGATGTATGATAGCACACAAATGAATTAAGCAAAGTTAATATGATGAACTATGTACTTTCAAGGTTTAGAGTATAAGCTAAAGTGTTTATTTGTGTGTCATAGTTATTTAGCTTGTAAATAGAAATATATGCACATTGCCTTTGATGTCAGCAACCACAATATTGCATTATAGGTTAATTATGAGGGAAAAGTTATTAAGAATTTAGTATTTATTTTGGAAGTACTTCTTTTTTGAGTGCTCTTTATTGAAAAAGATTTCTGTCAGAACTCACTTGTTAAATTCATATGCTGAATCTAATGGTCATTTAATTTAAGTAAGACTACAGCTTGGTTTCCAGGCACAGGTATGAGAATAGGCTAATTCTGATTCAAGGGAAGTGGCTTTTGTTTTATTAGTTTCAATATTTTTTCTCATTGATGAGATGTCATCTTTGTCTTCCTGTTTTAGGAACCTCTTTTACACGAAAGAATTGGCAGAAGCCATGCCAGCTAAAGCAGAAATAAATGTCTGCTACGAACAGCGGGGCAGTACCATTGCAAATACTGACCTGTTAGAAAAACATGTGCAGCAAAATACATGCATACATTTTCCTTACAACAAAATACGGGCATATATAATATTATAATCATTAAATATTCATTTTTTATGTTTTCAAGTCTACAGCTGCCATAAATCGGTGCACTATATAATACATAGAAGATGGATCGTGTAGTGTGGCAAGAGTAATGAATTTCACTTTTCCTGCTATGAAACCCACAGAGCCTGGTACCAACTGATCATAAATAAATGCCCAGTCAACAGCAGTGTCAGTCCCTGTAAGGAGAACTTTGGGGTAGATAAATCAAATGTTGTTTAGGACATTTTTCTCGGTAGGAAAGAAATACACAAGTGCTTTCTGGATGTTATTCACTGCTGATTATTCACTGCACAGTTTTATTCCATCTCATTCACTGAATTTCAATGTATTAGACATTTAAAATTCAGTCAAATGCTGGGGAGAAAGGGTAAAAATGGCAAAGGATGAGGATATTCAAATCTCTCTGGAAAAGTGAGTATATAAAGCTGAAAGCTGGCAGTGCACTATAATAGAAGAGACCTGTAGTCCTTTTTCCCCGGTCAGTAACTTAATCAAAAAGACAGCTTTGCATATATTACGAAGATATTCCTTAATAATGTATTTCTCTTTCAGAGATTTACTCTTTTTCCCTTGTCTTTTTTGCCCGTTTTCACCATGTGCAATTTGCATTCATGTAACATGTGCCTGTTTGAGTAACCCAGACACATAGTGTCATTTATACAACCCACACCTGCCCATGGCTTTCTTAGGGGCAGAGCAGGAATGTCTATTAAAATCCCAAATTCACTTGTTACTGCTTACCACGGATTGCACTGGATTGGAAAAGTATTGTGGAGGAAGCTGTGTTTTAGTTTTTTTGCTGAACTTAAAGTTTCTAATACTGCTTCTAGGAAAGCTAAATAGAAACAGAGGTTAAAAATTCAGATAATTTCTTGCCCTTTCAGTTCTATATTTTGTGTATGGTCATGAGAATGGGAAATCCAGTGATTTGTCCCTGGTCACATCTAGGACTCCAATAGAAAGGGAGCTCTTGAAGAACTGAGCTTAGGGAAAGGTGAATATACAAATAAAGTGTGTGTGTAGTTAAAAAACACCCAAGTTGTTTCTATGTTATATATGCTGGTCTGAAATAAAAATTGATGCAAGTTATTCCTAGAAGCAAATAATATTTTAAAAGTATCAAGCATAGGCTTTACATCCTCTGGCCCTGTGCAGCCTATATCCCAGTGGCATAGAATTTAATGATTCAATCAGGAATGAAAGTGAGATTCAGATTTATTCCTCTGCTACAGATGAGCCAGAGTGGAGCATAGGGCTGTTGTGGTCAAGTCTGAAGTGGGCCATACATGTGTGTATTTTCTCACTGTTTCTCTTCATTAGGATTCCTTTTCCGTTTCTAGGGGTTTGAGATATCTGCCCATTCCAGTTTCTTTAGCTAGGATGTTTGAAGCTAGCAGGGAGTCAGTGAGATGAAGAGCTTCTGAGATGAGTTACATATGTAAAACATGTCACAGCAATGATGGCCCTGTCATCAACTCTTCTCTTTGAACAAATAGACCAAATTATGTAACCAATGTATGTAAAGAAATTGCCTCCTTCTACATATTTCAAGTGCTTTTGGGTGGAAAAGGTCCACCAACATGCATGTAAAACACTTAAATAAAATTTCTCTGGCTGTTTGTGCTCAGCTGTAGTGCTACCAAAGAGAGTTGTTGAAATAACTTCAGAAATCCTGCAGATGGTTCTCCTGGCTGTTGAAACTGTAGATTCTGACTTGCTGAAATGCTTGTGTGTGCCATGGCAGATTGGAGACTCCTCTTCTTTGTTATTTTGGTTATGTTTAGCATGTATCTATGAAGTAAAGATAACACAGATTATGTGACCTTTTATGCGAATGCCAGCTCTATGAACTCTTCTAATGTTGAATAACAACAACAACAACTTCAATAAAAGTATCAGCTTCCAGTTCAAGTCTTGCATACTACAGTGATGCTAAAGTTGGTGACACAATTAATGTTTTTCACCTATAATGATAATATGGGTTAATATAATATTACATGGATGAGTAAAACGATTAGTTGTACTTTGTTTACATAAAAGTTAATAGGTAAATATGAATAAGCATAAGCTGGACACAATCAAAGTGATAGGAGAGGTGAAATGTCTTGGCTAACAGGAATCTGGATGTATATAAAAGTTGTGTAAGATAATGTGGATACATGGAAGCGCAAGAATAGGAGGATCCTTTCATCTTAATTAAAAACATTTAGGACCTGAATGGGAAACTTTGAGGGGTTGAAGAGATAGCTACTAAAATTTCTGCAATGGTAAATAATTAAAAAACTATTGAAGAGGGTACTGGAAAGGAAAAAAGGAGTGCAAACCAAGAGGTATGAATTTCATTTGATAGTGGAGCAGTGGCAACCTTGCTCATAGTTGGAACCATAAGGGATGCAACAAGAAAGAGGAACAACTGAATTTTTTCCTGTTTGTGTTTTTAAGATACTGCTTGCCTATCCAGGGTATGATTCCTGGTAATACCTAATGGGGCAAGGGAATGAAGAAAAAGGGGATATAAAATGGCCTGAGAAAAAATTAGTTCCAGTTTATTCTGCTTTAGTACAATAATAAATGAAAAGGAAATCATGATGTAAAATGACAGAGCAAGGCAGACATAAGTTAACATAATGTTTAAAGGAGTTGATCCAGTTGGTTTAATGTGCTAAAGAGCTTAGTGTATATCCTGATGCATCTCAGATGAAACGCTTACTGATAGGCACTAAAAGAAAATAGATGAAAGACTCAAATTTTCAAGGCAGGGATTTTTTTTTTTTTTAGCTGTGAAATCTGGCTGCCAATGCATAAAGATTTCCTGTTAAGTGAAAACAGAACAAAGGAAAATGGAGATAAAATCTCTTCCATCAAACTCTACTGCATCAAAGCATATAAGGCAAACCTTCCTTTCACATTTGTTTAGTGAATGTTAGTGTCTGAATCTTTGAGGAGACTTTGGTCGACAAAATGTCATCTCCCTTTGTTTTTGCCAACAGTGCACTGTAGTTTTCAGGAGGGAAGTGGAGTGGAAGTAAGAATTCCCATACAAGTAAATACCTCACAGTGTTGTAACCAGCCGCAGGATGCAACATGGGTCTGTTACACTTCAGCAATAAACTGCCAAGGCTTTAGAGAGCTTTAATGTCCCCCCAAAATCCTGTCACTGCCATCACACATTTAACCCCTTTATGCCATGACTCGTGGTTTTGTGCCTTAGGACTTGCGGACAATGGAGCAGCTGCCATTTGCTGGCTCTCCGCTACCAGCCTTTGAATCAGACACGTCATTGGCAACAATGGCCGAGTGAGTGGTGCTCTCTGGAAGAGACCGTTCTGACTTCTACGCCTGGGTTAGTAACACTAACAGAGGAAATGCTATAACCATCAAGGAATTCCATATTCAATAATATCACCCTGTAGGCCTGTCTGCTTTAAACATCTTAGGCTACTGAAAATCACTCTCGATTTTAGATCATAAAGAATTGTAACCTTTTCATTGTCCAAAAATAGAATGCGATTAATATGAAAGTAGTTGGATATATTACATCCATGCTTTTTTAACATATTGTAAACAGAGAAGAAACCAGTGTATTTACTGCAAAAATATCTTGAGTTACCATGGTGTGGTTTTTTTTAGTCATGAGTGACTTTTTTACCCAGATGATCTCAGTATCTAGCTTAGATATGAGGTGACACAACAGAGAATAAGAAAACCTTAGGCCTGGGAAAGGAAGAGGACATTTACATAAAGTAAATGAAGGTCTTTGATTGCACTCAGTTACACAAGATAATGGCTTAGTGTGGTCATTTCTTTGGAGAAAGATTTTATTTTTTGTTTATGAATAGATTTAAGGAGCAGAAGACTAATGCTATGGCTCAAACTGTTCAAACTGAAAGGGTGGATTTGGCCTAATACAGTTTGATAGAAGCATCTAGGAAAATGATTCAGAAGGCTTTTTCTGAATTCCTTTGATCATACAGCTTTCAAAACATAATCAAACTGCTCTTTGGTTCTAAAGTAGGGCATTATCAAAGAACTTGTGCTGCATAACATCTTGCTTCCCTGTAGTCACCCAACTGCATCACTTAGACTTGGAATGATGCAACACGAACCTATATAGTTTGTCTCAGTTTCTCTTGTTTGTTTTTTACACCTTTAATGTGTTGTATTAATAGAAAAAGAGGAGCCTCTGCACACTTGTGACACTGCCTCTGGGAATGTCATTCCAATACAAAGAGAAATGCGATGCCACCTGCATGGAACAGTCACATCCGTGTTTGCAGTACACCAAGATCTAGGGTTTAGCTGCCTTTTGCATATCGTTGTGTTTACAGCTTGGTTCTCTCCATAGGCTTTTTTCTTATACGCCTCTGCACAGCCAAGCATTCTGTACTCTTACCCATGTCTTTGTGACACAGCTTTCTTTGTCTTGCTGTCCCTTGGGCTACTTCCAGCCTCTTGAGACAAGAGGTGTTGTTGCAGATAACAGTGAACTCTTGATTAGGCAGCCAGGCTGACTGTACTGCTTGGGTGTTGTGTACTTGGAAATCACGGCCCTCAGCAGTAACGACCTCTGTGTCTTGGGTGTTTAATTCATGCATTAAATAGAAAGCTTTCCTGTGCTTGCTTCAGTTTTGGGAACTTACCACATGAAAGGAATTCTTTACGCTCCTGAGGTCCCGTGGGCACTGATGCACAGTCTTTATCTGTGCGCATAGTTGCTCTGAGAGAATACAAGCATTGGAAAGCTTGTCCTTTGGTACAATCCAGCCTAGCAGGTATGTTTGTGTTCTTGGTGGATGTGTTTGTCTGATTGCCTGGCTGAGATAGTAGGTTTGTAGATAGAGTCTGTATCCAACATTCAAGCAAGTTTGCCAGAGGTAGCTGGCTGATCCTGCTCGTCTCCAAAGTAAATGAATTGCTTTTCTTTTCTTTTCAGCAACAAGGAATTTGGGGTTTCTGAGATGGTACACTGGGCTCAAGTTTGGAAGCAATCCAATTCAAGTTTTGTAGTTTGTTAGAGCTGGTATGCACATGGGTGGCTCAGATATGGGTGATTCAGGAAGTGTAACAGCTATTTTGATTAGGAAATCAGGGACCACTGTGATGGGAGTATTTTGGCAAATTTCTACAAACGCTAAGAAGCATTATTTATGCTAAACTACTATGCTATTTATCACTTCAGCAATTAAAATCAAGCATTAATCCAACAGATTAGTCAAGCCTTAACTGTACAGTACCATACACCTGATGCTGTACTGTGGGCTCTGCTGGCTGCAAACTGTGATGGCCCCTTATCCCTGAGGTCGAGCTGGCTCAGCACAAGGAAAGCCAGTGGGTGACACCTTTCTTCCCCAACTTCCACTTGCATTTATACACACTTATTCCACACATTCTGCACCAGTCTTGTCCAAAGGATTACGTCCTCTTTTCATAGGTCAGAACTAGTCTGTTCCAGTGTGTCCAGAGGGCCATTGCCAGAGTGCTAATCCATTTTGACCTCTTCAGATGCATGTTACCTATTTTCAGACTGGGTCTTAAGTTGTCATGTTTCTTCAGGGTGTTGCAGCCTTTGTATGACTTATGACTGGGTATGGTTATCTTTGCCTCATTACTTTTTCTTTCAGCTCTGCCAAGCACAGACACTACCAAGTATTTCAGTTCCTACCCTATGACATGCCCTCTTGAGGTATTTGTGGGGTAGAGGGCAAATGAGATGCGTTCCACAAATAGTCCTTATGCTGCAGTGGAGTGGGGATGGCCCTGAAATTACATGCACCTCACATCACCTACATCAGATAGTGCTACAGGGGAATTTAGCTGCAGCATCAGATCATTTCTAATTGGAGGGATATCGCTTGGGACTCTTTTCCTTGAAGACTACCCACACATTTTCTTTGAGATCCAATCATGAGTTCCTTTAGTGAGGAGACACCCATTGAGTTGCTGAGCAGATGCCTTTGTAATCTGTCTGTCTAAAGTCATCAAAGGTGTGGACTTCCATATAAAAAAGCACCAAACCTACAACAATTTGCCTGTGTTAATTTTGCATTACATGCCTTCCTAGATTAAAACATGACAATTTTCTGTATGGTCAAGACAATAAATGTCAACCTGGACTTAGACTACCAAGCGTGTTCAATAAAAAAGCATGATGTGGGATATTTTTTTTTTTTTTGCCAAGTGTACATACCTGCTTATGCAAAAGAATTTTGCATAAAAAGAAGTTTAGGAAGGCTCTCTGATGGGTGACACTTTGGCTTGACCTGGTTCAAGAGACGCACTCCACCGTAATTATCTGATGCTGGAGCTA
>VYZQ01042291.1:0-15612 GCA_013400655.1 Mystacornis crossleyi | reverse complement strand
GGATGGATGGATGGATGGATGGATGGAGGGATGGATGGATGGAGGGATGGATGGGTGGGTGACCAGATTTGAGTTCCTGTGTGCTGCGGAACACACCCAGCAGCTGGATTCAATAAAATCAAGATGCTATCCCGTGTAAGGGGCTGAGAAGGAGGTGTCATCCCAGGAGAAGAGGGGCAGCACGTGGCTCTGCAGGTGGTGGGATCCCATCCTCCTTCCCTCCATCCCTCTCGGATGTTTGCTGAGGGATAAATTGTAGATTTTTTGTGATCTTGGAAACTGAAAAATAAAACCAAGGGAAAGCAATGGGATTTCCCTTCAACATGCTTCATTTGCCCTTTTACTTGACTGGATAACCCTACAAAAAATTAGTGTTGGGCTGTTTGTCCATGATAAATCCCAGCTCCATCTCCAGGAAAACACAGCCTGCCACAGGGAGTGGCCTTTCTTTCCCTTCTCATCCCAGCTGGAAAATCCCCTCATTGCAGGGATGTGGCTTCCCCAGCCTCCTCCATCTCCCCGGATTTTCCACCCCGCTCTCCTGCCTGGAGCTGTGGGATACCCCTTGGCAGGGCAGAAACCCCAAGGTGACCAATTTTCCACACCTGAAAGACGCCTTTGGGTAAATCCAGGGTAGTCAGGCTTAACCAAACCAAACAGGGCCTTCATTCCGGGACTTGGAATTTTCTGTCTGAGCCCGAGGAGCGGGAGCGCTGCCCATAATTAAGGGACATCTGTCACCCGCGTGCTCCCGCTGGGTTTGTCAGGAAACGCTGACATAATGTGAGGAGAAGAAACCTGCTTTGGAGCAGGGCTTGGCATGCTGGCTTCCAGCTCCAGCCCTGCCACGGGCAAAGGCTGCTCCTGCCTGGTGGTGGGAAGGGCTGGAGGAGCTGGTGTGGGGCTCATCCCGCTTTCCCAGGAGGGGTCACATCCCAAAGCTTTGCCAAACCTGGAGCAAAAGCCATTTGTGCTCCCTCTGTCCCACCTCAGCCTTGAGACAGGGTTCAAGCTGCATGAGGTTAAAAAATAAACAAGTTGAAGGGTGTTTTTTTGCTCTGAGGGCATTTGGGGTATTTCCTGCCAAGAGCTTAGGGTTTTTTTCTGGCTTAACAGCTACAGGAAGTTGAGTTTTTTTAAATTCTGAGGATTTTTATAATCCAGTGAAGTTGAGGTTGTGACTGCCCCATCCCTGGAAGTGTCCAAGGCCAGGTTGGACGGGGCTTGGAGCAACCTGGGATAGGGGAAGGTGTCCCTGCCCATGGCAGGGGGTGGAATGAGGTGATCTTTAAGGTCCCTTCCAACCCAAACCATTCCAGGATTCTGTGATCCCTAAGAACTCCAGGCCTGTGGGAGCTGGGATTTACAAGTATTGTTCAAATGGATTTTTTAAAACTATTTCCTCAAGCTCCCAAGGGGCTGAATCCTCATACCTTCCATCAACAATAGGGAAACTGAGGCAGGGACCAAGGCCACACTCACCTCTCTGGTCTAACCCTTTGGAAAAGGTGCTTCTCCGACCCTTGGGATTAGAATCTGCTCTCAGAGGAAGAAATAAACCTGGACCAAGTGTTTTGGCACCTGACCCGCTCTCGGTTTAATGGGGCCGCTGATGTACGAATTCCTGTGTCAATAATGAATGTTTGGAAGTGCTTTGAGCACTGTAAATGGGAAGGACACTGTTGTTTCCCTGGGCTCTGAAAGCCAGGGGCAGAAGTTCCCAGAATTGTTTGGACTGTAGTGATAGGGATTTATAATTCATAACAAAGAAGAAATATCTCTCAGTGAGCCAAGAAGATACAGCGACATAAAAAAGTTGACATTACTCATATTCTTTTCTTATGAAATGCTGTTACACAAGGGATGTTCCAGGATCTTTTTTCTGGGCAGATAAATACCTGTGGAAGAATTGACTCCATGTTTGACGCAGGTTTTCAAGCCAGGTTTCCTCCTTGCTTTGTTTTGTAGGGATTTAAACAGATGCGCACTTCAATCTGGAATAGCATGTCTGGGCTGTCCAAACGTGAGAAATTCCCGTGCTTCCCAAAAGCCAGAGTAGAAGGTTATCCCACACATTTCATGCATTGGGTTTAAAGAGGAAAAAAAAAAGAGCAAAGCACAAAACAACCCCCCAGAAAACTCCATCACAGGGTTTCAGGATCTGCTTAAGGAATCAGCGAGCAGGATTCAGGAGCAGTTAATAACAGCCTGAATTACAGGGTACTATTAACATGGGATAATCCAGCGGGAAAAGAAAGGGTGAGGGATAAAGGAACGTCACCCTACAACAGTGAGACCTTCAGAAATCAAGCCACGAGGGTTCTAAACCAGATTAACTCGGCTGTCGCTGTCAGGCGCCGGCGTGGCACAAAGCGGGAGCAGCAGGGATGGGGAAGAGGAGGATGCTTGGATTTTCCCTGGGATGAGATGCACACCTTGGTCCTGCTGACACAAAGGAGCCCAGGTGCTGACAAATCCCAGTGGAAACCGTTCTGGAGTGAGGGAAATTTTGCATTTGGACTGAAACTCATCCCCGACATGACGGGATGAACGGAGCTCCCCGAAAGGAGCGGAGCTGGAGGCCGCGTTCCCTGTCCTCATTCACTTCTTACCCAGCTTCATTTCCAGCCAGGAACCTTCCCTGGGCTTCCACCTTCTGGAAAAACTCTTCTCACAGCCACTCCAAGCTCCTTTTTTACCCTCTGCTCATATTTCCCAGTATTGCTTGAGCCTTCCCTTCAAACCTCCTCCATGACTGACAGGATTTTCAAGACCCTGTGAATTTTGGATGGATAATTCCGGAGATCTCGGGGTGAAAGCTGGTGCCAGATGAAAACCTGCTTCAATTTGTCACTTACCTTGAATGGCCCATCTTCATCAGGAGACTGAAGAGCACACAGGGGGCAGAAATGTTAAAGTAAGGGGCCCAAGTCAAACTCTGGAGTGAAAAGGCTCCAGGTTATTTGTTGGAAGAGAAAATTTGGAAGGAACTGGCTTTCAATCTGCTTGCAGGCACCCAGCTGATTAGCAGAGCTGCTGAGCACTCAGATTTGGCCTTCAGCTCTGGATTTATCGATCCTGAGTGCTCACACGCAGCTCTGGAGTGCTGCAGAGCAGCTTCTGCTCCTCCTGACGTGCTGGCAGCGCCAAGCCCTGACAGGATCCATCCCTAAATCTCTCCACAAGCCTCCAACATTCCTGCTGGGCAGTGGGTGGTGGCAGAGGGACACGTCCCGAAATGGGGAAATCACATCCTGGGGAAAACCAGAACCATCTGAAATGAAATCCTGGCCCAGCTGAAGTCAATGAAAGTTTGAACAGGGCTGAGGTCTCACTCTGTCTGCAACAGGCGCCTGCTCCAGTGTCCCAAAAAAACCTCCTTAAACAAGAGCAGGCTGCCCATGGTTCTCATCAGTCTCAAGTACTTCCTATGTTTATTTTCTTGGCCCAGCCCCAGCTTTGCCAGTTGCTGCTCTGTGCACTCTGCTGGCCCGAGCTCCCTCCCATGTCCTCACACGTCCTGGCTTCCCTTGCCATCCCAAACTGCTGAGCTGTGCCGCTCCCAGCCCTGAATCCCACCCCATCCTCCTCCTCAAACACCTCTGCTTTATATTTACTCCCCAGAACGCTTTGGGATCATTTTGGGAAGGAAAACTCTCCAGCAATGTGAGACCATCCTGTGCTGGCTCTTCCCAGGAGGATGTGGCTGCAGCCCAGGGTCCTGCTATTCCCATCCCGTGAACCCGGGGTGCTCACAGGGAGCAGGGACCACAGACTTGGCGACAGGGTTTCCTCTTGCCCTGTGGCCACAGCAGCAAGGAAACAGCTGGGGATGGGTTGTCCAAGCTCTGCAGGGACCATGTGCCATCCACCAAATCCATCCTCGTGACACCAGGGAAGCCACCATGACCAAAAGGGTGGCCACGGACAACACCAGCACTCGGCCAAGCGTGGTTTTATTGCAAAACTGCTGTCTCAGACAAGTCCCTTGCTCCTTAACCATCCCTGGGTTTTTGTCTGTCAGCCAGAAGTAATTGCCAACACATGGTCCTGACTTTTGGGTTCAGAAGCACCGGGTTCCTCCAAAAACCAGGGGAAGAAGTGGCTGCGAGCTGGCCGCTGACACAGCCCTCACCCACCTGGTCAGGACACCGCTGCTCTCGCTTTGTCCTGAATTCCCAGTCAGGAGAGCGAGGATCCGTCTCGCTGGTGTGGCTCAGGGTCAGCCCTTCATCCCATCTGCTCTGGATCACCCGCTGTGACCTGGGACGGGAGCAGACGGCTCCAAACCTGAGCCACGTTGGCTGAAATCCACGGGAAAAGCTGCCAGGATGCGATGCGGGGTCGGGCAGCGCTGGGCTTTGGGATCTGGACACGTTCCCTTCCCCTCCCTCACTGCGATCACCTGTAGCTTGCCCACTGATCCCAGGAAGGTTCCCATCCCCTTGTCAACCAGAACTCCACGCGCTCCAGAAGATGCCGTGCTGGACAGGCAGGTGTGGAAAGCGATGCACAGGGATGGATGTGCCCAGGACCTGCAGAGGCAGGGCAGGGACAAAGATATCTCCTGATCCAAGGATTCATCTTCCTTCTTCCGTGGTCAGCAGCAGCGTCCCCCTGCAGCTGCACCACAGAGGAACCGGTGTCCACATTGCTGGGAGTGCCAGGACACAGGGAATGGCTTCCCACTGCTGGGGCAGGGTTGGATGGGATATTGGGAAGGAACTGTTCCCTGTGAGGGTGGGCAGGCCCTGGCACAGGGTGCCCAGAGAAGCTGTGGCTGCCCCTGGATCCCTGGCAGTGCCCAAGGCCAGGCTGGACAGGGCTTGGAGCAACCTGGGGGAGGGCAGGTGTCCCTGCGCTGGCAGGGGGTGAAATGAGACGAGCTTTGAGGTCCTTTCCAACCCAAACCAATTTGTCATTCTATGAATGACCCCAGTAGCTTCACCAACCCTTCCACAAAATTACAGAACTTGGTTTTTCCAAAGGTTCAAAACCAAGCGAGGCACTTTTAAATCCGCTGTGTCTGCGCAAGCAGCCCAGACCTGAGGATGTTCTGCTCTTCTAAAGGACCTTCTCTGGGATGAAGAAGCAAATCCATTCAATAACTGGGCTGGTACCTGAGGTTGGGTGATTTTTGGGAGTACAAGATGAGGCCCATCGTTTACTGTCTGTCCTCACCACTATACCCCAAGCATAGCCAGTGAAAGCCATACAAACTATTGTTTTCCACCAGAACTTCCACTTTTTTTGTGGATAATACTTGGGGGTGTGTGTGTGTGTGTGTGTGTGTGTTGGTGTGTTTGTTTGTTTGTTTGTTTTTTGTTTGGTTTGGTTGTTTTTTTTTTTAATGAGGATTTCCTATTCGCATCCAAACAGTGCCCAGAATCCCCTGGGAATGTTGGGATCTCCTGCTGCCCACATCCACTTCTTCACAACACATCTCTGCCCACAAAACACCCCCAGCGCAGTCTGGATAGCGCTCTCAGGCACACGGTGGGATTCTTGGAAACGTCCTGTGCAGATCCAGGGGTTGGACTTGATGAACCTTTTGTGTGTCTCCCAACTCAGAGCATTCTGTCGTTCTGCAGGTCTCCTTCACTTGGGCAGCGCAAGAATTGGGTCCAAACACGGCCATGGATTTGCCCAGTCCCGAAATGCACGGCACAAAGTTGTGTTTTCCACGATTCCTGGGCTCTGGAGCAACAGTAGGATCCTGGCACCCTCTAATGGAAAAGCTCAGTCACTGAATCACCGTCTCGGGCTGCGAGTCTTGGCTCCTGCCTTTCTATTTTTAATCCAATATCACAGGAATAACTCGGAGCCAGGCACGATACACGGCGTGCCAGGAAGGACCTGGAGAATGTGCTGAACAAATGTCAGGGCTGCTCTGGGGAAGGAGAGGCTGCCTGGTGCTCGCCCCCGACGCCGGGAACCCGGCACGCACAGGGATTGCTGCTTTACTTATGGAAATGCAAGGGAAGAGCTCATCAGGGCTGACATTTGGGCCTTGTTTATGAATTTAAGGCACATGCTCGGGGGTTGATCGTGGTACGTCGCCTGTCCTTCCCTTTCCTCCTCCTCTCCCTCCGCCACACTGGAATTTTCTAGGATATTTTTCCAAGTTTGGCATCCTGGAAGTAGCTGAAATCTCGGGTCGGGCTTGGCTCCGGAGCCGGTTTGTAAACAGAACCCCTGGTTGAATTATAAGGTGTTTTTAAAGCTCGGCCCTTGCTAGAAAGTGACACCCACAGCCAGGGAACATCTCCAAGGATTTGTCGCCAGCTGTGGAGGGGACACCTGGCATTCAGGGGCACAGGAAAAGCCGGGCTGGTGGCAGGCACGGTGCTCCTGTCAGCCTCGGGCGAAGGGGGCAGGACATTGCAGCTTTTGGCTTCTCCTCAGGAGCTGGGATTCAGTCTGAGCACCCCAGGGCGGACGATGGGGAAGAATTGGCTTTTCCACAGCTGGCTCAGCGAGATCCCTGCCCAGGTAAAATATGGAAGGTGTGCCAAGTGAGGGTCTGCCCCTTGCTGAGCTGCCAGAGGAGGAGCAGGGTAGGAAGCAGGACCCAGTGCATCAATGCCACCCTCGTCCTTTACACTCTATACCCAGAGACAAATAAAAATCGTTTAAATAACTCTTTAATACAGGAAAATCCAGTTTTCAGCAAACGCTGCTCCCTGCCAGCCTCGAAGCTCTGGAGAGGAGCTTGGAGTCCTTGGAGAGAGGCTCTTCATCAGGACAAGGGGGAATGGCTTCAAACTGAAAGAGAGCAGGGTTAGGTGGGATATTGGGAAAAAATTCCTCCCTGGGAGGGTGGGGAGGCCCTGGCACAGGGTGCCCAGAGCAGCTGTGGCTGCCCCTGGATCCCTGGAAGTGTCCAAAGCCAGGCTGGAGCAGCCTGGGATAGTGGGAGGTGTCCCTGCCCATGGCAGGGGCTGGAATGGGATGAATTTTAAGATCCTTTCCAATACAAACCATTCCACGATTCAGTGATTGGCTGCAGTGTGCAGCGGGTTTCAGCACATAAGGTGGCATTTCCCTTGGCAAAAAGCTCCCCAAACCCAATAAAAGCCAAAGAAAAAAGCAAACAGCCCAGAGCCTGGCAAACGTGCCAGTGGTGACACCAAGAATTCGGCACTCCCACGGCTACCTGGGCATCTTTGACCTCACAACAGAGAGCAAGAACCAGGCTGTGACGTGCCAGACCATAAAAACCACACAGGACCAATATTCCCCAGTATCCTCGAGGGTCACCTGCCCCCCTCAGGTGAATTTTACCTGTAAGTTTAAGGCACAGTCAAACACAGACCTCTGGAAGTGAAAGCCAGCCCTGAAATCCAGCAGGTCCCTTCTGAAATCCCTTTAAAACCCTTTTACTTTTAGAATCCCAGTTTCCACAGCAACAAGACACACAGCTCTCTGCGGAGTTTAGGGCTATAAATAACCCCAAGATCTATAGTTGTGATATTAGCTATGAGGGCTTTGAAAAAAAAAATTGCATGTGGTAATGAAGGGAAAAGCTCAGCGCTGAAAGGAAACAAATTTAATGAGGAAAAGATGGTTCCTAACTCGGTTTAGAGCACAGCTTTGAACAAAGGAAAGCTGCTCCTGGTAAGATCCTGCCTTTTCTGAGAGTCAGTTTGATTTCAGTCGGATTTTTGGGAGTGGCGCTTCACAATCTCCCTTTCACCTGTGTTTAAACCGTGTTGTCTCAAAAAAAAAAAAAAAAAAAAAAGGGAAAAATGGCAATTAGATGTCGTTTTCCCAGCCTTGCTCGTTGTGGGGAAGCAATGAGGAGGCAACACTGAGCCAGGTTTTAGCACAGCCACAGCAGCCCCTCCATCCCTCTCGGGGGAAGGATGTCTGCAGGTGCTAAGTTTAAACCCATCTTTTAATCCTAATTGCTCCTCTGGTCCGGGAGGATCAGGACTGCCCGCAGGGAAGGTGCCATTCCTTGGGATGCAGTCAGAGGGCAGGAATTTGGTCTGCTGGCCCCAGAGCAGCGCTGGCCTTCCCCCTTGACATCAGCGTGTAAACAAAGGCGCAATCCCAGGAGGGAAGATAAATATTGGCCGTGTTGGAAGCGAAGAGGAAATTAAATAACCATCACATGGCGTAAAAAGCAGCTCGTCAGGGGAGGGGGGACTGGTGGCGCGGGGCTGGCAGAACACATTTGTATACAGTAGTGAGGAGGAGGAGGAGATGAGGAAGGAGAAGAAAGGAAACACAAATCAAGGAGTTATTTGGAGTTTCCTCTCTGGTGAGCAGAAGGTCCGTGTTATTCAAACAGATGCACCGCATGTCACCAGTTTGCTGGGGTTTGTTATTTTAAGGATGGTCTCAGGAAGAAAATAAATTCCATGCCGAGGCTCCTTTATACCCATTTTAGGCAGTCTGTGGAGAAGAGCCCAAAGAGTGGGGTTGTGGAGATTCCTCCGGGCTGAGCTGCTGCTACATCCTCTGCTCCCTCTCCGGGAGGGAATTTTAGTGAATTGCTGGGAAGGAATCCCACAGCAGCTCCAGCTCGGGCCAGGCTGGGGCAGAACCCACCGGCAGCACCGTGGAGCTGCGTTGCTGCTGCTCCTTCCCAAGGGACCCAAAGAACTGGGAGAAAAACAGAGGCTGGTACAACGTGGAGAGGCAAAATCCAGCAAAACATGGAAATGGGAAGCTGTTCTCTGGCCAGCAATTCCCTACTCAGTCCTCAGCAGAGACACCTCTGCCTGGGGCTGGCGGGGCAGAGAATCTGCAGCAAGAGTGGAATAATTCATTTAAGTGTGATCCCTTCAAGTCCAGACTGGGATCTCAGCATCCATCTGGGTCCTCTCTGGCCTCAGCACCAGCTGGAAGAGGTCCGTGGATGGTGACCCAGTGGTGCCTCTCCAAAGGAATTGGCCTTGCCAGGATAAAGCCGGGAGCAGAACGACGTTGGAGGCTCCCCTGAGCCCCACCAGAATCAGGGTTTGTTTCTCCTGGAGGTGTTGGTTTGTCCATGGGGCAGAAAAGTGAGATATAAAACCTGTCATTCTGGTCCCCAGCAAGTGGGCTGGTGGAGATCTGCTGTTGATGTGACACAGGCACCAGTGTGGTGTCTTTTTCTGACATTGCCACACTCAGAGCTGTAGGAATTTTTGGTGGGGAAGAACAGCACAAATATTATCCATATACAGCCAAAAAAAAAAAATTACATATCCATCTGCAATTTCTGAGCTCAGAGTGCAAACATTTAATTCCAGCACCTCCTGGCCTAGTGACATTTCTGGATGGATTGTGCTTTCCAAAGGGTTTTCAAGCTTTTCTCCTCCTCGCTACCGTTTAGTCTGGATAAAAGCAAAGCAAAAGGAGACATGAAAAACCTTTCCCTTCAGAGAACACATTGGGCACAGGACACGCCGTGGGACTGGCGGAACATTTCTGTCTCTGTGATTAACTGATCACCACGCAGGACATTTCAGAAGCTGTTTTAACAGAAGACACAAAAAAATTGGAATCAGTAAGAAATAGTAAAAGGAAAAGAAAACATGAGGCATTGCAGAGGGAGCAGGCACCAGGCCCATTCTCTGAGGGCTCTGTCCTGCTCCCGCTGAAATCAAAAGGAGTTTAGAGTTGGCTGCAGTGGGAACAGGAACAGTCCTTAAGGCACTAATTAGTACAGCTGGCTGAATAATGCATAATGAACAGTTCATTCAGCTAATTTCATCTCTTTTTCTATTCATGACTTGCCCATGAACCAATCCCAATTTTCTCATTTTGGTCGTCATTCAGAAGCTATTTGTGGGTTTCTTCAGGAAATCATCCCCAGCGTGCAATTCCAGCGTGCATCCCAACATGTAAATATTGGGAAATTGCACAGAAGTGTTTAAATGTGGGACCTGCAGGTGGGACAGGGGACATCAGCTCTCCAAAGGTGGGCTGGGAGAGCTGGGATTGCTCACCTGGAGAGGAGAAGGCTCCAGGGAGACCTTAGAACCCCTTCCAGTGCCTAAAGGGGCTCCAAGAGGGACTTTGGACAGGGACATGGAATGACAGGATGGGGGAATGGCTTCCCACTGCCAGAGGGCAGGGAGAGATGGGATATTGGGAAGGGACCCTTCCCTGTGAGGGTGGGCAGGCCCCGGCACAGGGTGCCCAGAGAAGCTGTGGCTGCCCCTGGATCCCTGGCAGTGTCCAAGGCCAGGCTGAACAGGGCTTGGAGCAGCCTGGGACAGTGGAAGGTGTCGGGGTTGGAAAGGGATGAGTTTGGTCCCTTCCAACCCAAACCATTGTTTCCTTCTTGCCAAGCTGATTTTCTACAACCAAGTGCAGCAAGAATTTCCAATGTTGCAAAGAAACACTGAACTTCACATCCATATTCAGCACACTTGGGCACTTTCCTTTTCTTCCTCGTCCTTTCTCCTCCAGCACTTTAAACGGATCTAGCTGGTTATTGGAATACTGACCCGAGGCAGCGAGAGAGGGGATATGATGTGAAAACACCCCAAGGAATGTCACTGGAATAATCAAGTAAATACTTCCAGATTTTCCTTCCCAGCTCTGAAGTGTTTTGGCTGTGGCAAGGAGTAAATTAACATTGTGCAGTGGATGGGGGCTGGACTCTGCCTGTGGATCACAGAGGGCAGCTCCATGCTGGGTTACTGCACACCCCGAATTTGGTAAAGCCACCCAAACTGAGACTTTGCTGGGGAAAGATTTAGGTAAGGGAATATTCCAAGCGGGAATGCAGAGGAAATAGCTGCCCTGTGATGGGGCAGATGGGCCAGGCTGAGGCATCCCTGTCCTTCCAGCCAGGAGAGGCCCAAGCATAGGCAGGGAAAGACAGAGAAACCCAAATGTGTTTCTGGCGCGGCAGCTCCCGAGACAGATGCACGGAGCCAGGGAAGGGAGCTGGGAAGTGTTTTTGGCAGCCAGGCACTGTGGATTTTCACACTGCGGGAAGTCCCACAGGGAGCCACACGAAGCCAGAAGGGCATCCTGGCTTCTGGGGCCACGGAGGGACGTGGCAGCACCGCTGGAAGGGACACGGGGGACACACGGGGCAAGGGTTGTTCAGGGCTGCTCACGCTTGGAATTTTGAGAGGTGCCAGATGAGGCAGGGTGTGATTGAGGAGGGATCTCCGCTGAAGGAGAGGAGTGCCAGTCTCTTATGCCTCCAGCTGGAAAAAAACCCTGGAAAATCCGTGTTTACGGACCCTTCTGTGCGTGCCGGAGTCCATCGGCAGAGGGCAGTGACACTCGCAGGCTCAGCGCTGGCAGCCTTCAACCCACCCCGCTACTGCTGCAAGGACACCTTCCCCACCCTGCCCAACCCAAACCCGGCTTAATCCCCGAAAATCAAACCCCAAGGGACGCTGCAGACCCGACATCTGGCCGCTTTTTGGTTTGGGGTTTGTTTTTTTTTTTTTCCCTCTTCCCAAATCCCACGTGATATTTTTCTCTGCGCTTCAAAGCCGGGGTTTGTTTGTTTTTTCAAGCCCGAGAGCTCCAATTCCAGCATCTGCGCGAAAGCCGACAGGAAATAACCCGTGTGCACAGAAGCAGTTGGGAGAACATGCAAGGGCAGTATTTATCCTGCCCTTCCGTGGATCGGAGGGGAGACACGCAAGGCTCCGGCTGCTGCCACTCACCGCATCCCGGCAGGAAAGGACGGGCAGGGCTTTGGGGTGGAGCCGCGGGATCAAAGGATTTCGGTGTGGATTGGGAGAGCTGGGCGTCAGGCAGGGCAGGATGGCAGTGAGGAGGAAGGCTTGGAAAGGAAGGGATGAGGGGAGAGGCAGGGGATGATCAGCATCGGGAAATTCGGGAGAGGTGGGATAGAGCAAGGAGGTAGCGCTGGGGATCTCTCCAAAGGAGCCAGCAGCTCCAGGTGAAAGGCACAGAGATCCCACTCTAAACAGCCCCAAATTGGTCTGTCAGGTTTTATGTTCACCCATGTACAGAGTGGGCTTTCGGCTCAGATCATCCTGGGAAAGCGTTCAGTCCCAAAAAAAGGGAAAGCTGTTTTGGCATGGAACCCACCCGAGGGAAGGCTGCCCATCACAGCTGACTCATACCCGAGACAGCAGTGGGTTCATCTCTGGCTTTGCAACTCATTTTGGTAGAAGATTTGGGATTTCCAGGCTGGATTTCTGGCAGAAGCGCTGAGATTTGAGCCACATTTAGGAGGTTTAAAATGTCAAACATGTCATTAAATGGGCAGAAGTTTTTGCAAGTGTTGAGCAGCCTCCTAAAGGCTCCTAAATGTGATGGGAAGAAGCTCTGAGAAGGTCCCTGCGGAGGAGTTCTGTGGGCTGGGAGCATTGGGCACTTGGTGGATCTGGGTAACTCAACTGGTCTTTTATCCAACAGCCTCCCAAAAAACCCTCCTCCTTTTCCATGGCAGAGATTCTCATTTCCACCATCTCTGTGTATGGATACAGGAGTGAACGATCTCCTTTCACACTGGACTCAGCCCCCGACCTCACAGTGAACGATTTCAGTTAATTTTTATAGGCTTTTGGCCATTCCATGTTCCGCGGAGTCAAACTCCCAGGAAGGATTTATCTGGGTGGATTTGGCTACGATGGCTCTGAGGTGCTGCTCGAAGGGAAAGAAGCACTTCAGCCAAGCTCCTTGGTTTAACAGGACTGAGGAAATCCAAGCAGGAGAATTCAGGCCCTTAGAGCAGCAGGTAAAACTGAGGTGCTGAAGGACTGGACCCTCTCTCAGTCCTCAGCTGCCTGCAACATCCAATAACAGCCTCTGCATGCTCCGAAAATACAAAAACAGAAAAATTAGTTATTGTTTACTGATTAGTCCAGCAAGGAATCTTCCCCAGCTGTCTCAAGCATGCACAAAGAGAGTTTTTCAGGGAGAACAGGCAGGAAATGGGATGATCTGGGGATGAAATGAGGAGCCAGTTGGGTGTCCTGTGCTCGTAGGAGGAACAAGGCTGCACAGGCCCCCCAGACGACCTTCACTCCCCACCCACTGCCTGGACAAGTGGTAACACGAGCTTTTACACAGTTGATTTATCTCCCTGAAGGCAGTTCCTGGCTCTGCCCCTGGACAGCCAGGAATTCTTGGTGACAGAATTATATGTCACGCCCCTGTTGGTTTCCTCAGGCTTCACCCAAAGCCACTTCTAATCAGAGAAAAGGCTCCCAGTTCATCTATTACACTTCAGGTCAGGGGTTTGTTTTGCTGTCTGGCATCAAAGACAAAAAATTTCTGGCTGTAAACCACAGAATCACTCTTCTGCAACAAAATTCTCATTCAAACTTTTATTTAGACTCAGGCTTAGACCTAGTTCCCAAGCAGAAAGTTTCACCCTTCTTCACCTTGCTACAGAAACCCGACTTCGAGCACAGCGTGGCGCTTTCAGGATGGATTAGCGGATAAAGGATGTGCTTTCAGGATGGATAAAGACATCAGCATAAGCAGAAAGGCCACCAAAGAACTCATCGTGGCCATGCCAACAGCCTGGCCCGTGCTAGAACTCAGTGCAGACCTTTCCTACAGGACTGAGAGCACTTCCTCTGTTTTCCACACATCCCTTCCTCCCACGGACAATGCCGGGCACGGCAGGAAAAGGAAGCACATACGGTTTGCACTCCATGACGGATCACTGCAAGGAAAGGACACAGAGAGGCTGCGGGATTGTCAAGGACCCTCTCTCAGCAGGAGTCTGCAACAGAAGCAGGGCTGTGTCTCTGTACAATAAATGACATTATGCGGCCCCAGTCTGCGTCCTCTGCCTGCTGACTCCTGCATTTCAGTGGGACTCCAATAAATGCAGTCGATGGCCCGCGATATTCCACGGGGAAATAAAAAAAGGATGAACTACCAGCATTCGGAATGTTTGTGGTGCAGCGGTTCGTCTCAGCAAGGTGTACAATGAGATTTCCAATAAACCCTCACCCGGAGGAATGAGACTTCTTCTCTTCTGCGATACCAGCAGAAGTGGTCACACAACTCACGTGAGAGCCCGCGTTTGGGCATCTGCACGTCCCATAAAGATCAGCTTGAGATAAAATGCAATTTTGCCTTTAAAAACATCAGCGTTGGGTCTTTTGTTTATCCGCAGCACAGCAACACAGCACTGGTGAAAATAAAACACACGGTCCATCTTCCAAGATTACCATCATATAAAAACTAAGCCTGAATTCATTCGCTGCCTGCCTGGGGCTGCATTAAAAAAATGTTATTCCTGGCTTGTCCCACTTAAAGATCTTCACCCGTGTCATTCATCCAGTTGATGGGCAGCCTGGCTACTGGGCTACCACAGGCAAACAGCCGAGTCATGTGGAAAAACACCATGGAAAACAGAAATGGTGTGTCCGCCCCTTGGCCCTCCAATGCCGTCCGTGCCATCCGCAGGCAGAGATCTGCAGCCGAGAACCCTGCTAGAAAATGTGCATTGCTACGTCGCCGTCAGCCAGAATCCCGGTTTAGAATGGAGAGTGGGAATGCAGGGGGCGAAAAAATGATCATTTTGAGAGGTGTTCAGTGTCTCTTTTGTTTCCACGCTGTATTTAAAGACAATCTGGAGTCAGGTGCCAAACTGGCGTTGACTGCGGCTTGGGTTGGTGGCGGCTCAGGCAAAGCACCGCTGCCAAAAGCTTCATCGGGGTTTTGGCATCACCACCCAGCAGCAGCTCAGGCTGCATGCTCGAGGCTCTTTGTCATCCTAAAACAGCGGCTGAGGAAGGGAAGCATCGTAGCCATTCCCTCTTCTACTCCATAAAGCTCCTCGTGGCTGGAATGAGGCGTTTTGACTGAAAAGGCAGGGAAAAGGCACCTACTGCCCACATGGGAGTCAGCAAAGAGCACGGGCAGCACTCGGAGTCAGGGGACACATTGCAAATGCACTGGCCATGAAGGAGAGAAGGAAGGAAGGTGCTTACACACGATTTGGGACGGCAGGATGCACCTCGAGGCTCCCCCCTAGCCTGCAGGTATAACCCTGCGGGGAGGACAGGGGCCACAGGCCGAAACCCGCCAGCTCTGCGGGGTCACCCGGAGCAGGGCAAGGCACAGCTCTGCCCTGAGAGGGGCCTTCCCCCCTCCAGAGACCCTCGGGGCAGGGCCGGCCGCATCCCCGACCCGTCCGCGCCCGCGGGCGACCACACACAAAAGGCTGCTCTGCCCGCCCCTCTCCTATTTAAGGGCCCCGCTGACCAATCAGCGCCAGGGGCGGGGCTAAAACGGGAGGATTGACAAGCCCCCGAGACCCCGCTCCCGAGCGCGCGGGAGGGGGCGGGGAGAAGCGCGGCCGCAGCCAATCGCCATCGGCGGGAGGGCGGCTCGGCCAATCAGCGTTGCGGGGGGCGTGTCCCGCCGCGGGGTCAGGCCGGGAGCGAAGGCGCCCGTCGCTCCCTGTTCCTCCCGCTCCGCTCGCGGCCGAGCCTCCTCACCGCGGGATCCCTCCGCCTGCGCGCAGCGGCCGGCGGGGTGTGCGCGCCGCTCCGTGCCCCTCCGCCCGGGAGGGATTATTTCCCGCGGTCGCGGCGGCGGGGCGGCCCCGGCGGGGCCGGGGGATGGAGGCACCGGGCGCCCGCCGGAGGGACGGAGGAGCCGCCCCGTGAGGGAGGAACGGGAGCGCAGCGGCCTCCTCGGGGCCGCCGGCGG
>VYZQ01042284.1:0-11925 GCA_013400655.1 Mystacornis crossleyi | reverse complement strand
AAGTAGAGGAAGGGGCATGTGTATCTGCCATGGCAGAATTGTTCAGTGCTGTATGCAGGAGCAGAGTCACTGCCTCAAGTAGCAAAAGCCTTATGCAAAGTCTCATAGATAGCTCAGTGAAAATGCCCTGATAGACCTCTTGTGTTGGTTCATGTACCATTAGGAATGAAAAAAAAACAAAACGACTACCAACACCAAAACAAACAAAAAACCCCCCAGGTGTGCACAAAGAATGGATTATTTTCTTTCAGAAAAAAATAAAAAATGAAGAGGTGTTCCCCATTCTGTGATGATCTCAGTGTTATGAACGACAGAAGGAGGGCTCCAGAATTACTGGTTTTGTTACTATTCAGTGCTTGAGTCCCCAACGTTGCTTTCCATAGTTTCTTTCTGGCTACAAAATAGCACTGAAAGCGCAGCTGGCTCCTCATTTTGCCATTGTATTTGCAGCAGCCTCTGCGCTCTTCCTGGATCTTCCTTGTTTAGCTGTGTAAGGAATTTTGGTCAAATCTATCTGCAGTACTCCGGGCACAGAAGGTTAATCAGACTGTGCTGCTTTGCCATAGCTAAAGCCTGCAGGATCTATGACTCACCAGAACTTGCCTTCTGTACACCCTGGTGACCCGCATTTCATGAGGCCATCCAGGGTATATCTGGCTCAGGAAATTTAGTTAGTTTATATAACCCTTATATAAATACACAAACCTAGAGTGCATCAGCTCTTAACAATGATCAGAGGTGCACCTAGCAATCTGAAATGTTCATACTTCTGGATGCAGCACCTATGCCATTTCTCAGCCTGCCCTGCTCTTCAAATGTCACCTTTAGTACCTGTTAGCAGGAGCAGTTAGCTATTGATAGTTTGCCTGGGCTTATAGCAGGAGAGGTGATATAGAACAAATGAGTGTGGCGTGGGCTGTGTTGCATAAGGGCTGCCTACACTCGGGGAACTAACATTTTCCATATGGTGCAAGCTGATTTGGTTCTGTTTTCTCTGCCCAGCAGGGAACACTCGGTATTCGAATATTGTTGAGTACTTTATTTCCGCCCCATTTTGAGTGGTAATTATTCTGAGGCTGTGAGGCTGCAAGTGTGGTAATCCACACAGAGCACATTGTAAAGGGCTTCTCAGAGTTTGTGAGGAGCTCTATTTGTGCACTTTATTATGAGGCTGTTCTGGTCTAATGTGTAGTGCAGTGAAAGGCTTTTCAAACACTCCCAGTGTCTTTTTATGTGGAGCACAACCTGGCCAGCAGGACCATTTAAGGGAAGAATACAGTGTGCATGGGGCAGCATAGAATTGAAAGCGGGGGCAGCACAGGATCGAAAGCTCTGGCAGCACATTGAAAACTGAAGCATTTGCCCTGAAATTTCCCTCTGTGCACAGCACTGTGGAAGAGCCAAGGTCCCCAGAACAGACTTCACCGGGCTTACTAAAGCAATTCCCTATGCTGCAGGTGAGAGCAGCAGCTTACAGGATGTGAACTAGGACATGAGGGTCTTCTGGTGTCCCCAGCACCTTAGAGGTGTAGTGGAAAGGACTGAAGAAGCATGTCAGAAATGAATTCTTTCCTTTTCTGCCTCCTCTTCCTGTGAGCTCTGTACTGGCTTAGAAGTCATAGTTTGCTGAAGCAGGGGCACTGACTACACAGAGATGACTAGTTCAAATGCCAGAAAGGTCTTGATTGATACAAAATAAGCTGCAAAGCCTGTATCTCCTTTAGGAAAGGTCACTGTGTGTGTAGTTATTAAAGGATGAAACCACACAACCTACTGTTCTGCCTAGTCTGGAGGCAGGTGCTAGGTCCCATCCCATGCCAAGTGTGAAATGGGAACCAGTAATTGGCATCAGTGACTAGAAGTCACTCAACAGAATTCAGATGAGAAGCATGGGAGGCCAGATGGGGAGCTATCAGAGTCTCTAAAGGATTAGACATATGCTGGATCCAGTTAGATGAAAGCCTGTTACTGACTTTCAATAACGCTTTCCTTTCTGTACCCCCAAGCTAGTGACATAACATAGTGGCTTTAAACTTTTGTAGTATTGTCCCTTGTTGTTTAAGCCAGGAAATCAAGACTCCTTAAAACAGAAAAAATATTTAGTGGTTTTTAGTATCAGGCATTTTAAAGGACGGTATCTGACACTTACCCTTGTTCACCTGCCATGCTTACTTTTCCAGAATCATGAGACAAAGCTGGGAAAAAGACAAAGATAAAGGTTCACTAGCTTCAACCAGTGACTACAAAATATCAGACTGTAGAGAGTCTTATGCTTCTCCTTCCCTTTCTCAGTGATATTTTACATTAGCTGTATACAGTACAATTGCCACATATATATTTTCTTTTAATGAATGAATTACTGTCTTTAGTCAGGCCTTAATCTTCAATGAGACATGGAAGATATTCATTGCCCAGCCATGTATAAATTGCTCTTACATCACCACATGAAACCTCCAGAGAAATCCATATGTGGCATCTATATATTTCTTACCTCATGCCATCTGGATATAAGAAACTTCTCTGAAAGCTGCTCTGAGGTCGGTCCATATGGAGGCAGTGACAGATCCTGGCACATGGGGGCTTTTCCTGAGGTGGGAGACACCCGAGAAGCTTGTGGGAGGTGCTGAGGAGATCTGCACGTTGCCAGAAGCACCCCTCTGTATCCCCAAGCCTTTCAGAGCAGCCCAGGGTGTGCGGCAGTTCACGGCACCTTGGGAGCGCAGGGAGGGCAGGGTCCTGCTGCAGCTGCAGCGCTGAGCCCAGGCAGGGGGCAGCCCCCCTGGGAGGGAGCGCAGCCGTGGTGACCCTTCGGCAGGAGCCGTGTCCTCTGCACGCGGCAGGAAGGAGGCAGCCACCCAGGCAGGGCTCCCACATAAGCATGGAGCCATCCAGGTCTGCAGGGAGGGCCTGAGCCTCTCTCTTTTGATTCAGTCATCACTGGCAACCTCTCTTCCCACACTTCTCGAGCAGATGGACTGCAAGGCAAGGACTGGGGCAGCAAAGTCCTTCCCACCGTAAGAGAAGATCAGTGTTGTGACCTCCTGAGGAACCTGAACATGCATAAGTCTATGAGACCTGACGACATGCATCCCAGAGTCCTGAGGGAATTGGCTGATGTAGTTGCCAAGTCACTTTTCATGATGTTTTAAAAGTCATGGCAGTTAGGTGAAGTCCCTGGTGAGTGGAGAAGAGATAAAAATGCACCAATTTTTAAAAAGGGATAGAAAGGGGGACCCCAGAAACTACTGACCTGTCAGCCTCACCTCTGTGCCTGGGAAGTCATGGAACAGATCCTCCTAAAAGCTGTGATAAGGCACATAGAAGACAAGGAGGTGATTTGGAACAGCCAGAACAGTTTCACCAAGGGCAAGTCCTGCCTGACCAATCTAGTGGCTTTCTACAGTGGAGGGACTATATTAGCGCACAAGGGAAGGGTTACAGATGCCATCTCTGTGGACTTCCGTAAGGCCTTTGGGCGTGGCCACAACATCCTTCTGGCTAAACTGGAGAGAGATGGATTTGTGAGTGAACTGTTCAGTGGATGAGCAATTGATTGGATGGTCAGATCTAGAGGGTAGTGGTCAACAGCTCAGTGCCCCAGTGGACACCAGTGACAAGTGGTGTCCCTTGGGAGGCCATATTGTGGTTTGGATTTTGTATGATAACACACTACTGTTTTAGTGATTGTTAAGTAGTACTTACTCTAAATCAAGGACTTTCAGTTTCCCCTGCTTTGCCAGTGGGAACTTGCACAAGAAGCTGGGAGGGAGTATGGCCAGGACAGCTGACCCAAACTGGCCAAAAGGATATTCCATACCATAGAATATCATGCTCAGCATATAAACTGGGGGGATTTGGCTGGGAGCATGATTTGCTGCTTGGGGAGGCGCTGGGCTTCAGTCAGTGGTGGGGTGAACACAACTGTGTTGTTGATAGATTGTGTTTTTCTCTCCAGTGTTATTTCTCTCTCTCTCTCTCTCTCTTTCCCTTTCAGTGTAATTATTATTCCTATTATTATTATTATTATCGTCATCGTATTTTATTTTATTTCAATTATTAAACTGTTCATATCTCAACCAATGAGATTTACTTTTTCTTTCTCAATTTTCCTCCCCACCAGAGGTGGTGAGGTGGGTGCGTGGCTGTGTGCTACATAGCTTCCAGTTGGCGTTAAACCACAACATTTTTTTCACTCATCTCCCCTTAGAACAGGCACCAAGAAACATGAGTGTGTGTTATTACACAATGGAATTTTCTGGTATTTAATGCACAGTTACATATTAATATTACTGATATTAAGTTACAGTGGTGTATACAGTTTGATGAAGTTTGATGAAGACTTTCTGACGTACATCAGGCCCTTTACTGTGTCTTCCTAACTTCTAACCAAAATAGGTAATTTACCCCAAGACGCAACCACCGTGAGGAAAAATAAATAGGTTCCCCATCCTATGAGAGAACATGAACATTCTTGCTTTACTTTTACAGCCTGTTCTTCATCTCCATGTCTTCATGATGGCACGTGCATTCTAGACAAAAGCAGTACCTACAAGTGTGCCTGTCTGGCTGGCTATACAGGGAATCGCTGTGAAAACTGTGAGTACAGGCACTGTGTGCATGACCAGGGTTGTCACTGATGCCGTAATTGTTAGGAGTGTCATTGGTGTGTAGGTTTGGTCAGTCATAGAGCCAGAGAAGGCACTGAGCTTCTTGTGGCATTTTTTAAGACATGTTTCTTGCACTTCATGAAGATGTCCACTGAATCATTCTGGAGCTTTATGTCAGTGTGTAAAAAGGTAAAACAGACTTGGAGCTGGGAAGCTGCACACAAGAAATCTTTGTAATGGATTAGCCTTATCAGGCAGAGGTATCCCTGCCTGCGGCTTTCCACTATGTGGATCAGCTGTTCTCTACTAAAAACACATACCCCAGCTGTGCCCTGTGCTTAATGCTCTAGACTGAGTCAGTCATAGGAAATTCATCTTCCCTCACAGCCATCTGAAAAGTAGAATTTTGGCACCATGAATGAGAGAGACTTGTGATCAAAACAAATGAAAAAGGGTAGATTCTGTCCATATCTGTGTTGGTAGTCCTCACTGTACCTATAGTCATACACGTGGTTTTGTCCTGACAAGTGAATTGTAAAATAACTGGGTTCAAAGCAATTGTCTGTTCCAGTGATTTACTTCTTCATACATGAAAAGATCTTCATCTAACAGGGCTCGAAAGAGCATGAGGGAGTAAGATTTTTGCAATGTATGCCATGATAAAGGCTATGTCATCTATGCTAGTTAAAGGAGCCTTCTGCAATATTTAAAGTCACTGAGCTAGAGCTGACGCTGGAGGATTTCAGTGGTAGTGGTGAAATCCACTTGGGATCATATTTGGCCCACAAAAAAAAAGCACGGCTTACTGCACCCTGCTGTGGCATTCCTCTGCCCATAAAACACACAATGCCTTGCCTTCTTGAAGAGTTTTCAGTTCTAGGTCAAAGGAACCAATATATGCCAAACCTCACTTCAAAATCTTTCTCCCACATATGCCAATGTTAGGCGTGGATTTATCTCCAGGAATTTCTTTTAGTTCATCAGGGGAGTTAAATCATAGTGACATAATACCTCCTCTGATGAATCATTTTGGGATAAAAGACCTTTCAGTTTCTACAGATCCAGAAGTAGCTCAGAAATGAGGAGAAATAATTTCTTAATTCTGTAAACCTGAAAACAATTTGTTTCTGAACAGTAAGCCACCTTCTGACAGATTGCATAGATTCCTGGTATGTTTTCTGTAGGGAAGAGGTTGCTAAAAATTGAAGGTTCCTGACCTCAGAACTAAGAGTAGTTAGTAGTTAGACTAAGTAGTCTTCTGCTAGCAACCTCTTTCCTGTGAGTAGTTGTTTAGCAGGTCATTTAGGGACTGGAACCTCCCGAGCTCTTTGCAACTGCTCAGCAAAATTAGTTCTGCTCCTTTAGAACAGAATTTAAAAAAAAAAGAAAGATTCCTGTCTGATTCAGAACCAACTGAAATTTCAAGTAATTACATTTCCAGCAAACCTCAGCCCTAGTTTTGGCAGGCTCTACAGTACAGGCAAGGCAAGGAATGAAGCTCATATTCTTTTACTGACTTTCTTTTGTAATTCCAGTGTAGAAACTTCACCCGTGCAACAATCACAGCAAACAACAGGGGTGATAGCTGAAAAACAACAGGATGAGACTTCTGTCTTTGTAAGCAATGAAAGGTACAGGCAGTAACAGAATGAAATAGAGGAGACACTTACACATATATACAATAAGATTTTTAACTTGATGGGAATACTGTAGTTTGATTTGTGAAAGAACAATTTCAGTAGATAAAATTCTGTTACTTTATGATGTTTGTGGCTGTATGTTTGCCTTTTGCTTACGCTAGGCATAATATGGTTTTCCAGCACCTATATTGCTGCCCTCTATGTGAATAGCAAACCTCACAGTTGGAAAACATCATGGCAAATCTTTTTTCTCTCTGACTCCAAGTAGTTTTCTTTTCCTTAAGATATTTCCTTCAGTCTTGCCAAAATGAATCCTAAGTGTTTTCCAATGTATGGGGAGAAAAGTTAGAAAATGAAAGTTTGATTGGTTTTTTAAGCACAAAAGGAAGAACTGGGAAAAATATCTATGGCTTTAATTCTTTAAAAACTAGCTGTAGTTTCCTGAATAGCCTTTTAGTTTAAATGTTAAAGAGAGGTTATGTCTTCCTCAGACTCTTTCTTTCTGTTAGGTCTTTCAGCAAAAGTGCTGTCTTGTGAGGTGGAACCAAGGGAAATAAATTTATTTCTGCAGAAAGCTGTCATGAAATAATCACTTTTGGAATATTGAATATGTCTTTGGACACTATAAGACTGACTTCTTTTCAGTCTGGTTTTCTTGGAGTAAGTCATGTGCAATCCCATTAAAGTTAATGGATGAAAAACAGGTATAAGAGAGAAGAAAATTAGAGCCCCTTAATGTTAAGTGCATGTAGAAGCTCTGAGGTGGTGCAACAGAAGGTACCCAGAGAGATATGAGGGTTTTAAAAAATCCGAGGGACACAGTTCAGATGAAGGGAGACTGTGGGATTATCTCACTGAGGAATAAGTTAAGGCCAAATTAAACAAATTTAGCAATGGATATTTCATGATGGAATCAGACATTTTTTAAGTTCCTTGCCATCCCAATGCAGCTCTGTCTTTTTGTCTCTTACCAAGTTTAATTTTAAAGATGTGGGAATCACTATTGGAATTATGGAAATCACCTTAATGAGATAAACCACAAGGAACCTATTGTTTCCTCCGTTAAATTAAGTTCCATCTATTTAGCAGGATGATCAACATTGGTCAAGCTGCTTTCCTGGGGTCATATGTAACCCTAATTGCTCTGTCACTTACAATTTGCAATATTAATAAAATAATCCAAGGTACAAGTTACTTAAAACTAGCAGTCTCTTTTATCTTCTACTATAGCAGCCAGGAAATTAACATTTTGTTTACAATTTGAAGAGCTAATATAGTGTTTTACAGGCTTCAACAGCATGGAGTGAAATGTGGACATGTATCTTTCTGACAGCTGCTAATATATTTCAGTCAGTCCTGTTTCAGGGCAAGAAATGTTTTATATAAATATGTCTGATTTCACTCCAGAGACTGTTAAAAAAAAACCCCTTTATGAAATTGTAAAACAATCTGACCCAAAACATAATAAAGATGAATCATAAGGATAGCAAAAAATATCTTCTTACAGATAAGCATGCTCTGCTTAAGAAAAATAATTCCTGTTTTAAATATTTGGGCTTCTTTCTGCTCTTAAAGTGAATTTGCAGTATACGTACGTACCTCTCCCAGTGACCCCTTAGCCATGCTGACACGTTTGAGATCCAACTCAGGCTTTTCTCTTTGACCTTTGTGGATTTTAATGCTGTTAGAGGCATTAGGAACCCACAAAATCAGATAATCTCGTTCTCCTAGGCTGCAAGTACACTGAGACAGACCAGCAACTTCATCAAAAGATGCAGGGGAATAGTAACAAGCTGACTAGTGCACAACCTCCATGCTAAAAGCCATCCACTCCAGTGTCAGACTGCCCATGACTCTGTACAGCATGACAACTGCTTGTTCAACTCAAACTAAGAAAGGTCTTTTCCAAAGTCTCCCTGTTGAGTTTGCCTGCTGAGGATGCAGCTGTGGAGATGGTATTGCTGGTACCCCATAGCAAGTGCTCTTGCCCTCTGCTTGTCCTCCTCCTAGGACGGGCTGTTCTGACTCAAGAGTCCTCCCAGGGCTTGCTGGCCCCAAAGCAAGAGACCTTGACCTAATCCTGCCCAGAAATTTCCTGTTACCTTTATTTCAAACAAAGCCAGGCGAACTGGAGTTCCTACGCAAATAAGAAGAGCTTCACTGAATGGGGAATTCAGGGCTGAGATCTGATTTCCATTTTAATTCTGTTTCTCGCTCCTGTCTGCCAAGTAGAAAGGGTTTGTTCTGCATCCTAATGAAGAGTCTAATCCAACTGACAAAACTGTATAAACTAACTCCTTGCTGTAGCCTTTGATGTTGCTAGGGCTGGCCTTACTGTGTGCCAACAGGCCTTGAATATAGCTTTCAGGCCTTTCCCCACTGCTGATATAATCCACTTCCATCCTTTTTGGCCCCATACATCTGTGAGTTGGGCTGGTTCTTAGGGATGCGCTCATCCTATCGGAGTGACTGATATCTAAGATAGGGAGGAAGCATTAACATCCCACCAACCACACCCCGCCCCCTGTTCTGCTGTGGGAGAAAGGAGCCCAGCTGTCAGTGCTTGGCATAAGCTACACAGAGTTTGAAACCCAGCAGAGTTTAGGATGAGGCACCGAGGAAAGGCTCTGGGCATTAAACCTAGTTTTCTTACCTAACCATGGACATGTAATACAGAGTCTTCTAATAGAACACTTGGAGGGTTTTTTTAAATTTTGTCGGAAAGATTCTCGGTAATAGACTTCAAGGAGTGCCATAATTACTGTATAAGTGTTAAATTATACATTATATATCAGTGTATAATCACTGGTATATACTGAGCCACCATTTGCAGCTCATATGTATTATACCTTACCTATACTGCATGATTACAATGGAGAACTTCACGTATAACCAAATAAATGCCCCTGAGTCCTTTCTTGCCACGTTGTCCTGGAAATCAGTCCTTTTCCAGTTAGGGAAAATGTTCCAAATAGAAATATGATTCTTAATTTCCCTACTCCTGGGGCTGCTGTTGGGGAGGTTTTTTGTTTGTTTGCTTGGTTGGTTGGTTGATTTTTTTTGGTTGTTTGTTTGGCTTACCTTGGTTTTTCCAGTGGAAAAATGTTTATAACAGCTTTTTTTGAAGGGACAGAATTCTTCCTCACTTGTGTCAAGGTCACTTTTTTTTGGTGGCTATGTCAAAAAGATGAGATTAATGCCACTCCTTCTCCACCTCATTTCCACTGTCCTCCCTATAGGCATATGTGTATGGGATGGGAAATAAAACTCCTGCTCCTGCTGTTGAAGGACATATATACCTGGAGCTGCTAAGAAATAAAGGCTAGTGGCCTTTGTCACTGTTACAATCCAAGGATTCACCTGCCTTGAGACCCACACAAAAACCTCTCACTCAGTGTGGCAGTTCTAGGGTTTTGAAGATCCATTAGGGGCTACAGGCCGAAGCTTAACATGGCACCACCCTTTAGCCTGTCGTGCAGCAACCGTGTGGTGTGAACACAGGATGGTCTCAGAGGTGGCTGCTCTCCAGAACCTTCCCAGAACTGCCTCTGAGGTGCAACATAATATGGAGAGGTTTTTAATAAGTCACTTCGGAGTTCAGTTCTGGTGGCATAATGCCCTCTCTTGTTTTACTGAGCTGTTCAGAGGAACATTTTGATGCTGCCTAGATGTTTGCTAAGGTGTTATCCTTGCTTCCCCATCCTGCCTCACAGCACACTCACAGCCCCACAGTATAATTCTTTCCAGGAGAATCATGTGTTTACAAGGCAATCTGTACCGGTTAGTGCCTAGTGCAGGAATTTGAAGGGCTTGGGTTGAGATGGAGGTAGAAATTTCTGCTCCCAGTTTTCACTTCAGTATGTTTCCTGGAGATTTCTCCCTTGGTTAGAAGGATGTTGGAACGGTTCACACAGAAAGTGCCAGACCACCAAACAATATGTCTGGTGCTTTAAGATAACCTAGCATCAATTTCAGGTTGTCTTAATTCACTGAGCAATAAATTAAACCTGTGAAGCTCCTGTTACACAAACAGCCAAGATGCCTCATAAGAGGACCGAAGCACCTAAGAGAAAAAATACGTAAATGGCTGAGGATGGATATTGCTACAAACATCTGAAGCAGCCACTAAACTGCTAAATTTGCTTGTAAATCAACCTGCAAAAACCTACTCCCTAGGACTGGCCTTTCCCTCTGTTCCATCAGTAAGACTGTTGGATTGGGTAAGTCAGGCACTCTCTGGGAGGAAGGTGCTCGTACCATTTAACAGGGTTTGATCTCATAACACTTTTATAGTGTTTTGAAACTCCAGTGAGTAAGTGTCACTGACAGCAAGGCTGAAAGAGACAGAACATCTGCTTTACTGGCAACTCCTTTTGTCCCTTTGTTATTTCCTCAGTGTCAATTAACTAGACAATTTTTCTAGTTTTTCAGAAAGTGAAACATATTTGGTAAAGCCCCATGGTATTCTGCCCACAGCATAGCCCCAGGCATTGCTATCATCTAAATAAATCAGAAATTGTCCCTTTGTTAATATAATCTATCCAAGGATAGGCCTGCCATGGGAAAAGAAGTGTATTTCTTAACTACATTAAGTATATTCATAGGGTTTCTCTACTTGCCCACCCCAAAACTATACTGAACTTTTTTCCTCAGTCTTCTAAGACATCTTAGAGATAAAACCATCCATGGGATTCTGGTATGGCTTTCCTGGTATGGTAAGTCGTTCCTGGTATGACTTGCCATGTGGAAGGATGAACCAGTGTCAGGAGGACAGGTTGGACCAAGCTACATCCCAGGTATTTTTGCCACACTGGATGGAACAAAGATACTTTTGCCTGTCATTTCACCACCAAATCACTTCGGAGGCTGAGCCTCTCTGACAAACCTCCTGTAACACATGGCATAAACCAGCTCTTCAGCACAGGATAACTGCACGCAGGCCAAAAACCAGTCTGCATCACTGGCACACTTCAAGTTCACCCCCAGCTTTTGCAGAGGTCACAGAGTATGATGTGCTGGGATACAGTTGTTAAGCTGCTGATGGAGATGCTTTCTGTCTCTGAGCTGAGCATGAGGAGACGTACCTTTGGGGTTTTTTGGAGCTAGAAGAACTAAGAGAAGGGCCCAGAGTAGATTATAGATTTCAGATCTCTGCCTGTATCAACTATTCATCACTGTTGGCCAGCTAGCCTCCCTCACCTGCTTCACCACCCTCCTAATCCTCTTCCCCATTACTGGAGCCCTAGAGAAACAAAATACTCAACTTCTAAAAATATTCTAATAGTTTAGAAAAAAACACTAGTCTTCTGAGCCAATGACTGAAGACTACATCTCTTCTTAGAATTCTTCAGAAAAAAAGGACTTAAACCTCTATCTCCAAATCCCAAAGGTGCTATTTTGCATTAAACTATTCTCTGATTTCTACCCTTAAACTGCCTGAATGACCGTGTCAGATAACCCTTGGACAAGTTCCAAAACAATGAATAAAGTTAGTAACAGCCCCCACCAAAACCATCCCTACTCCACAAGAATAAAACAGCTACACCACTAAAATCTGACTGAACAGAAAACATATCCCACTATCAACAGCAGCCACCCCAAACTTTCAGCATTTGATAAACTCCCCCAATAACTACCTCCAAGAACTTAAACAAGACCCACACCATAACAATCCCCCC
>VYZQ01042272.1:0-36685 GCA_013400655.1 Mystacornis crossleyi | reverse complement strand
TCTTTTCTTTCTCTAAAGACTTCCTGCTAATTTCACATCCACAGCCAAATTTGGCTTAGCAGAAATGGCCCAACACACCCCAGCAGTGAAGCTGGCTCTCTGTGCCAACCTTCAGGGGCACTGGTGGAGTCACATCCCTGGAAGGGTTCAAAAACTTGTGGATACAGCACTTGAGGACATGGTTTAATGGTGAACATGGTGGTGCTGGGCTCACAATAGGATGTGGTGTTCTTAGAGGCCTTTACCAACATGAATGTTTCTATAATTCTCTCTCTCTCCCTCTGGACTTTGCCCCTTTGTTAATATTGCATGATGTCCATGACATCCTGTTTTCAGTCAACAGAAATGTTTTGATTTAGCAAAGGGTATGTAAGAAAAAGGTGAGGGGTGTGCATTAAAATATATATATATGTGTGTGCATATATGTATATATATTTATATATATAACTATATATATACACTTGTTCTTGAACAAAGTTCTGAAATTCACTTAAACCTCAGACATCTTTTTCAATACTTGAACTCTTCCCCAAACATTTACTTTGAGAATCACAGAGGGATGGTAAATCTTGTCTCATAGCTCAGTAATTGAAGCATGCTTTTGCTCTGTTAGTGCCTTGACAAAGTCAAAGCCCCTCTGCAGTGCACAAGTGAAGTTTGGCACTGTTTTAGCCCTGTATTTGTAATGTAACTCCACCCTTTGTGAGAATTCACAGAATTTTCTTGGAGCTCTTGATTCGTTCCTAAACTCACTAGGTGGCTGTCTAAGAACACACATGGTCTGTTCCCTGCTCTGCACTTGCTCTCTTACCAGCTCCCGCTGCTGTGCCCTGCTCTGCTCGGGCACTGGAGAGCACTCTCTCCCCAGCCACAGCAGGCACCAGCTGCCACTGCAAGGGCGGGGCTGAGCAAACCCAGCCCCACACGCCCTGTACACCAGATCCCTTTGGTTAAACCAGTTTTTTTCTCAGAGTCAGAATTATGTGTTTATATCAGCCAAGTCCAAGCCTTGCTTGTATGAGTTCCTCACAACCAGTTTTTCAATTCTGTGAGATATTCCCAGGACTTGGGTAAAAATAAGAATAGGGTACATAATGGAAGCTGCTTTTTTCTTCCAGTAAACTAGGGCAGTGAGGCAAAGCAGCTTCCAGAATCTGGAAATTCTGGTTTGCATGTGAGGGAACAGACTGAGAAAAAATCTGTGCTGTTGACTGAACATTCTTCATGTTGGAGCCCTTGTTGCCAGATGTGGCTTGAGTTTGGCCTGTGTGCACTGATGTTGTATGTTTATGAATCCTTTAACTTAAGGGAAATTACTTCTGATTGAGACAAAAATTGGACTCCAAGGCTCAGGCTGAGCTGAACTTTGGGCATGTATCTCAGTTTCCCAGTGCTTTTCATTGGAAACCCTTACTTTGGAAGGAAAGTATGCAGAGATCTATCTCCAGTCCATGTGTCATCCTATTGTCTTCAGTTCTGCAGAATATAGGGCAGGGAATTAGACCACACAGCAATGAATGCATCTCTCCAGAGCATCTCTGGATCTGACTTGCATGGTTTGTGCTCCTCTGGACTACCCCAAGAAGAGGAGGCTGGGAATTGGCAGTGTCTTTGCCTTACTGGGATTGCAGCAAAGCTAAATTGGCACATGGCTGGGAATGACCTTAATTACTTCTGCATGGAAAAACCAGGGAGAGGATGGGAGAATAGAAAGGAATATAAATATTATCTGTACTAATCAATTTTTTTCCCATCACTGTATTTTCAACATGATACTTATGTTCAGTGAAACAATAATTTTTCTTTCAGTTCAGCCTTGTTGAAAAATCCAGATTTCCCTGACACTTCAACAGTTTTCAGTTGGAAACAGTGAAATGAGATACTTAGTCTGAGGGCTGGGTCTACTGCGTATCTTCCAGAAAATCTCAGACTGCGAAATAGTCTGTTTCCTGTCATCAGGACACCAAATGCTGATGTACAACTCTAAAGTGCCTTCTGGGAGTTGTAATTTGCTTGTTCTCTGCCCAGTTCTGGTATTATCTGGCACCTTGCAACTCCATGATACCTTTTCCATGTGGAGATAAATGCATAATTTTAAGCCCTCATTTGCCATAAATCTTAATTTGCATATTGCAAGTTTAGCTGAAATAATAACAAATTGCCAAAACGTTTTTCCCTGGCCATCAGGCAAGTTTGAAAGCTGAATTCTTGGCTCAGAGTCAGCCGGATTAATATGAAACACTAAAACATGATACTGGAGCTGATCAAACCGTGCAACCTACACCTGAGGGGGATTTTTCTCATGGAATTCATAAAAATGTCCTTATTTTCTCTTGATTAGATCTGACTGCTAAGGTTTAAATAGGAAGCAGCAACTTTTCCGTGGACAGCAATGGGAGCTTTGCTGTTACAAAGCCGTAACTTTTAATCAGCACAGTTTTCTGTCAAAGTGGATTATTCCAGGACACTTCATAATCCACTCTGCTCCCAGCCCCCAATGGCTTCAGGGGGGAGCTCTGGAACAGGAAGAGGGAAACAGTGAAAAAGGGGATGCAATTGTCTGAAAGAAACAGACCTATGTGCCAAAATGTCTGAGGGTTTCAGGACAATATGATTCTCACATTATTGGTACTTTATTTTTTAATCAACTGCTGTTTTTAAAAAGGCAAATCCACTGTTTGCCTTCCTCTTCTGTGTAGTTAGTGTGCCACAGTAAATCAGTTTGGAACCTGAGGTGTAAACTCTCCTTTCAAAGAGTCCTTTGGTAGTGGAGGATGCTGGCTGGGATCCATCCAGTAGGCATGAGGTTCAGAAGGTTAATGAGACATTCAGGGAAGAGCATTTACAAAAGCCAGCACCAAGAACAACCCAGTTCTTGCAGCACTCTTACTGGGCAAAGTGGGACTGTGCAATCTAGGAAGCTAGGGGAAGCTAGTTCTAGGGGAACTACTTTAGTCTGGCTGCTTCCTGATAAGAAGACATAGCATATATAGAACAGTGTGGGTGTTTTTTCCACCTTAATTATGCTCCTTATATAAAACAAGATCTAGATAAACAGTCTGTAAGTATACAGTATTTATTGTATATATGTGGATAAGAAGAGTTTGGGTAGCAGTTTCTAAAACTGCCCTGATTAGAGGAATTTCTGAACTAAAAGAAGAGTTTTAGTTTCCCTCTAAGTCATGATCTCTCAGCAGATCAGGGCTGTTCTCAGTACAATGATGCATTAACACCAGCACTCCACAGCACCTGCCCTTATACAGACATGAAGTGTGAGTTGTTCCTGCCCTAAATAAAATGAACCGTTTAACCAAAGGGGATACTGGATATAGAGATCTAGAGAGAGGCAGAGGGCTTAAAGGGCTGAAAGATCACTTGTTTTAGTAAATCCAGTCTCTGACCACAGCAGGCTGCTGTGTCACAGGTGTAGAATCAATGTGTCCAAATAGGATCCACTTTTCTGTTCCGCTTCTCCTTTTCCTTCCTCAGCACAAGTTAAGAACTTGCAAAAACACGATCTGCCACCTTACAACAGAGTCGATACAGAAGGTCAAAGATTCAAAACTGGTAATTCACAGGAGATTGTAGAAGAGGTTAAAATACCTGCACCAGTACCTGGAATGTTTCCAGGGTGACCTTATTGCTGCTTTCCAGTACCTAAAGGGCTCAAAGAGAGCTGGAGGGGGACTTTGGACAAGGGCCTGGAGTGACAGGACATGGGGGAATGGCTTCCCACTGCCAGAGGACAGGGATAGAAGTTCTGTGAACTTCTGCATCCTCAGATGAAGTATTTTCCCCAGTGCTCTCACGCAACCTGCGCTGAGGCATGAAGGCAGGGAGGCTTTAGCTCTGCCTTTCTGTTTATACCACTGCCTTACCACTACCTTACTCTGCCTTACTCTTTGGTACCATGGCTGGTGAAACTGGGCAGGATTCTCAGTGATATGCAAGTTCTAGGGTAGAGCCACTGTACTAAGGAGCAAACGGAATGGCTGATGAGTGGGACAGATGTACAGCGTGTCTTAGAGAGCTCAGTGTTCGCACCAGCCTGTGGGAGCTGCACTGCTCTGCTCTGCAGTCCGTGTGCCAAGTGTCACATAGGTCTGCTGGAGCTGGAGATTAGCAGGCTAATCCTGACACTTGAGTTTACCTGAACAATAACCTTACACTAAGTTCATGATTTTCATTTAAAATTCCATTGCAACTGAGAAACAACAAAATAGAAAGACAGCATTAGCTGCTAAGTGGTCACAGACACAAGGCTGGCTCAGGTTTGTGTAACATGGTCAGTGGATATCACAGCAGCCCTTACACTGCCTGACAGCCTCAATCAATAGCTGGAGGCTTTTCAAATGAGATGTTCCAATTTGTTTATACACAATTTTGGGTTTGCAACTAGTATTTTGGAAGTGGACACCAAACCCCTCCGAATCAAATTGTGGGAAATGATACAGTTTGAAGAAGTATATCCCTTATTTAGTGGGAGAGAGCTGTGCTTACAGCCTGTTATTGTCTGTGTTGGTTGATTCTTCCGCAAAGCCCAGAGTAAGTTATGGAAGTTCTGCGCAACTTGGCATCTGCAGTTTATTTTTACAAAACCTGAGCTGATGAGCTTTCTGCTGACAGGCAATATCTCTCTAAGACTGAAATGTTCTGATCCACTTAAAATGTCAGTGGAGAGAGCTGTACAATTAAAGTCTTTGATGGTGAAAATTCCTTTAATAGATATCCTGACTCTCTTCAACTAATCTAAACAGAGACAGTAGAGGACCATTTTTTCCATGGATGTTGGTAGGGCATTCCTACTTTGGGGAGAATCCCTTCAGTTTGTCCTATCAGACTGACTAAATTCCGATGTGGTGATTTGAGAAGGTGAAATCCCAAAGAGGAAGTTCTTGTGTATGCTTTCCTCCAAAATCTTTGGTCTCCACCGGTAAGACCTTCACTAGTAAATATTTCCCATAAAACCCCTTTCATATTCCTCTTGAATGAACTTTTTTGTCAGCTTTGCTGTATTATTATGAAAGGATTAGTGAACATTATCATAACAGAGCATAATAAGTTAATGTTTGTCAGCCCAAGGGATACTAAAGATCTGTCTTTAGTTGCAGTAGGCACAATGCAGTGCTGACATGTATGGTGACAATGCTGTCACCACCAGTGCTGTCATGCATATATGGTGATTTAATGCTTACAAAGTAAGCCTGGAAGTTAGAACTTAGCTGAAGATTCCTGCCTCCATTGGCAGAATCCAGAAATTATAACAGGTTCTGTTCATGACTGAATAATTCTTATTATTACACAGAAACCACATAAAATATGTAGTAGCTTGAAGCATAGGTCCTGTAATAGATGTTTTTCTTCAAGGAACATAAGGAAAACTGCTTTGGTGTTACTACATTATATTGTGAATTGAGGAAATTCAGATTTTGTCTCTAGGTCAACCCAGCTGGCAGATGCTTGCACCTCTTCCCTTAGCCCTGCCTGGTGTGCACTGGCTGCTGGAAGGCCAGAGTGTGTTTCTTATTCCCTGTGCTCCCGGCAGAGGCTGTGGCTTCCCCTGGGCAAGGGGACAGCAAGGCAGCAAGGCAGATGCTGTCAGTAACCTTCTGCATCAGAGCCCTTTGCGGGGCTGAGGATGAGTTCAGCCCCACTGCCCCTCTGCCACTGACTGTGCTCATGAGAAGCTCAAAGTGAAGGACTTCAGAGTGTGATCTACATCAAAGGACACAGTCCAGCCCAGCCTGGACCTGGATTTGTCCTGAAGAGCAGGGGATGAAGAATATCTACAGAAGCTGTGCACAGTGTGCAGGAAGCAGGCAGGGAGGTCAGCTTGATTTGGCTGATGTTCATACAGTAGTGCCTGGGGAGGAATTTAAAGCATCTCCTGGACGCTGCATCTCCTTATTTCAGGACATTTTTGATGAGAAAGAGGCTTACTGCCTTGCGAAATCCTCACTTCTCAGTCCCCAATAACTGGCAGGTGAATGATCCACATGGAATTCCCTCCTCTCAGGACAGTCCCTATCTTGGTTAGGACTCAGCACTGAACACACCTCATTTCTGCTTTCAAAGCAAAGTCAGGATAAAGTTCCTCAGTATTGCTCCTTCAGATCTTACCTGCACAGAGCTGCCTTGGAGACGTCCTGCACTGTCCACACAGACAGTGAGCTACCAGCAGCACTTTTCCTCCTAATCACCATGAGCTCCCTCATAACATGATCTTTTCCTTATTTTTTTGTTGCACACTCAGGACTGTGAGCCCCTCACAACATCTGCACACACCCTGAACACAATGGCATCCCAGTGACTCAGTAAGGCTGCACTTCAATTATAATAGAAATAATAATGTTAGTTTATTTTCTTGATGCTTTTGAATAGGCTTTGCTGAAAAATAAAGGAAATACAGGATATGGATCATGTTACTATAAAACCACATGCAGCGAAACATTCACCTGTCTCCAGCATTTCATGTCTTCTGGGCATCCGAGAGAGCTGAGTTTGATTTATGCAATCAAGCTATTCATTAAGTATCTGTTTCAGTTTTGGGCAGATGCATCCTTTACCTGAGTGATGAAATCTGCTACAGGAAATGGAGCTATTCCTTTGTGAAAAACCCCATTCTGCTTTATAAAGTGAGCCTTGCAGCAATACAGTTCTAGAAAACTGACAAGCCTTGTGTACCAAATACCTTTGTAAGGGCTCAGCAATAAAACAGTTGTGGACTTCAGGGGGATCCAAGCACACAATAGCACATCTTTATGCAGTATTTCCTCTTTCAACATCCCCCTCCAACACTGTAATTCACCAACAACCATTGGTTCATTTTAATTCCAAAATTCTAGCCCCAAACACTAAGACATAGAGAGTCTGAATTCCTGTGTGGGCATATTAATTATTTAAATCACTAGTCCAAATCCCATTCTAAAGAGCTCTTGCTGGGAGTCCTTCAGGAGCAGACTGATCTATTATTGCTTACTGAATCGTACTGTGCGTCAGAGGCATCTCAGTATTTCTATCAACAGCCCTCTGGATATCTGGCTCTTGTGAGAGCAGTGAGTGATTGTCAATGAAAGGAAAAGCACCAGTATATGTGGGAGAATATAATTGAAATGATCCAGTGAATTGCTACAGTCCCTTCTAGGGACTGGCTTGGAAAGTTCTTAGCCATTTTTAGAAAAATCAAGTATCTCCAGGCAGATGGGAGAGGCTGTAAAAACTCCTGCTGTGTTGAGTGAGGCCCCTAATCTTGAATACCACTTTGCAGATAAAGACACGCAGGGAAGAATCCTGCTGGTTCTGGCATACCCAAGTTCCCACTGTCTCTGCTGAGAGGAACGACAGCTCAGGTTTGTCTTGCACATGTATTGTTGTGTATTTTAGCTTTTGTATTGTTATGCAAACAAAACCATGAATTTTTGTCCATTTTGCCTTTTTGAGCTTGCAAGGGGCCCAGCCACCCCAGCTGTTTCAATGGTGTGGTAGGTGTTCAAATGAGAAACACCTTCTGCTCTCAAAAGGCACCCCCAGAACGTTCACTCTGCTGAATACCCAGCCCTGCATTCCTGACCTGCAGGATAAATGGGACCTTCAGCAGCGGGGAAGTTTCACATGACCCCAGCACACACGCCTGGCTCTGAGTGCCTGAAAGGAATGACGTCCAGTCCATCCATCATCCCGGCTCTTCACACTCGGCTTCTCTGTTGCCCACAAACATTCACCTGCCCCAGACCCCCACGACCAGGCCTGGCTGGGCAGGGAGGTCACACTCAGCCACGGTGACTACACAGCCACTGTCCAGGGTCCAGACTTCTCCTATGGGCAGCTGTCATCACTGCCCCTCCACCGAACAGCTCACAGACATTTCCCAATTATACAGCAGCAGAAAAACTGGATGACCTTCTCCTTATGGGACAATCACAGATGCAAGGGAATGCATACAGCACTTACAACACTGGTTTTTACTTATAACCTCCATATTTTATTCATGAATTTTACAATTCCAAATATAATGAAACAGAGTATTTCATTACAAAGCTTATAAAATAATTAAATATTACACTTATAGTTTTTGCCTTTTTTACACCATAATTCATACTTTGTGACACTACCATTTTCTTTCCCCAGTTGTCACTTAAGGAAGTGAGCAAAGAAATATAAAGGAAAAGCTATGCATTAATAAATTAATTATTTTACATCATATAATAAAAGGGACATAATTATAAAAACAAAACAAAAACAACCTTGTAGTTTTCCTAGAAAAAAGTCTACAGTTACACGCTGTCCAATATCAAGACAGAGCAGTGTAGGTTGAGATATGTTTCCAATAATTTCCTAAAGTATCACAGAATACATGTTTTTAATTTAAATTGTTTCAGAAGGAACTGCTAAATTTAAGTGACCGCTGTCTGGCATTAGTGCTGAGCTGGCTAATCCTACACTGAACCCATACTTTAAAAATTAAACACTCAAACTGAACTACATTCATCAAACAAAGTTGTGGGATTGGGTGGAATTAGATAAATATGTCCCTCATAGGCACTTCCCAGAAAATTACAGTAGGACACAGCTCTGTCTCGGAATGGGTTTGGCAAATAGGTTGGTGTTTTTTCAATGCAGAAACCTTATGAATGGCACCATTTGATGTATGGTGCCATCAAATATCTTGGTACTGAACAGCCACAAAGATCAGCATGTTTACAATTCTTTTGTTTGCTGGTGAATTCTGAACTAAATACAAGTATTAGGAGAGTGTATAAAAATAAAATTTACATTTATTTGGTAAGAGTAAATAATCCACTTATCTTTTCATGCCTTTTTTTTTTGCATAACATGAATAAATAAGTGTTTAGAGAAGTTCAGCATGAATTAATGGACTGTAATATTCTTGTTATTTCCTTTGGGTAACAGATGAATCAAAATTTGTGGAAAGATTTGAGATTAGAAGGAAGACATTCTTCAGTATCTTGGCATTCAAACAATCCAGCTTCTGAAACAAAACTACTTAAAAATATCAAGTTTAAATTTTAAAATTACATATCTAATGAGCTTAGAAGGTTGAAAACATAACCACCGATCTCAAACAATCCGAGTTCCTTGAGTTAGTTGAAGTATGAAATTCTATTTTACTTGTAACACATCAATATTAAAAGCCCAAATATTCTAACGCTGCATATTTCTAGGAATACAGTTTAAGTTACTAGTTAACCACCTCTGAGTTTCTACACAAAGCAGAAAATGAATTCTTAAAAAATTATTTAAAAATTAGCATGATGCAAAACTTGCTTTTCCAGCAGCAAGTCTGGTAGAGAAGCACCATATATCTTTGTAGTGCACTATTTACTTCTGGTGGCCACATGTGTGACGCTGCTTTCTCCAGCCCACAGCCATCGGGATGTCCCCCTGGGGCAGCAAACAGCTTCCTCACCCTCACAACAGTCACAAAAAATAGGAAAGGACACACTTCTGATGGTGTGATCTCTCCTGCTGCCACACTGCAGCCTTCCTCCTCCAGCTCCCAAGCTCTCCTGCTTTGCATTCTGGTAAATCAGCCAGAAAAGGCTTCCTTGCCTTAATTTCTTCCTCATAACATGTGACAGTGCAAAATTACACTTTTAAAGAAAGAAGAACTTCCCCTCGAGTCTCATCAAGTGATCCATAGTACCCTGTGCTTTAGTGAGGTCAGCAAATAAAGAAAAAAAAAAAGAAAGAAACACTCCTTTTTCAACATATATCCAACAATTACTGCACCTTAGACATTCCCTTGGAAAATATGTCTCTTCCATCAGTGGTTTATGTGGCACCATGTCTTGCCTCAAAGCAGAGATAATTCCAACATAAATTGAAGAAGAGAATCCTGTCACTGAAGGGTTCAGATAACACGCTGCTATCAGTTCTTTGTGCATGACTTACAACATTGCTTGCCATAAAATTTGTGGTTACAGACACCATGCTGGGGCACCAGATGACACCAAGTGAAGAAATCCACACAAGAAGGATCATCTGAAGGAGAGGAACCCAAGCAATATGGTAAGACTGTGTTTTAGCAAGTCTGCAAGTCGGGCAATAATCCCACACCCTTGTATGCATTTGGTAATGTTAAAAACACGATGGGTGACTCTATTCAAATAAGAGGAAACATGAACAAGCTTTCATCTCAGAAATACTAGTTTCTTGCTTTAATTTAAAAGCCATTAAATTTTTGTTCAGATATATGTTAACTTGATTGAGATAGAGTTAATATTATAGGGGGGTCAAAAGCTGAAGGAATTAAAAAGTTTAGAGCACACTTTGTAACTCAGGAAAGAAAGAAGAAGGTCCACATTAGAGGATAAAAAAAGCCATCTGTGTTTACATCTCTGATTACAAACGTTGTTGCAAAGCCAGGTACTCCTACAAATGAACCTACTCCATGTTTGATGCCAACTGCTGGTTGACATCATCATCATCATCATGTGGAGTTTACCTGCACACAGAACTCATGGAACTCGGAAAGCCTGGGCCGTGCACAAAGTGCTCTGTTCCGTTCTTGCATTCCAGCACTTTCTGGAGGGACTTCTTTCTCTCCCTTCCACTCTGCAGGGAACCTCAGAAATCTCTTTTCTCAGACACTTCAGTTATGTATCATGAGTCAGGCTCTTAGGACTTCGACTATGCCATGTTGGCAAAATCTTAATTAACTGCAATCGGAGAAGAGACTGGCTGACCATAGTTCTCAAAAGCCCAGCTTTTAATTACAAATACAGCCAAATCATATTTTTCAATTAAAATCTTATTTCTCTTCAATTTATGTACAGATATCATTTATACACACAGCTCCACTGCTTTAAAAACACCTCATAGCTGCTGCTCTCTCCAGTTTTGCAGTGGATGGTTTATGTTTCTTTAAAAGAGCAGGGTGATGATACATATGGGTGATTTATAAACAAATTCACCATGTCTGAGAGAGCAGGAAGACTCAACAGGGTTTAGCAAAATTTATAGCTAAACTGAAATCTCCTGCAAGCATGGGAAAAGATTTCATTCAGCTCTCAGAACTACTGTTTACATGGTCAATAAAAGGAATTTACAAGGAGACTGAACAAAAATCTAGCCACCACTGTCTGCATTCTCAGATCTGTTACTGAGTCACAGCAGATAAATGCTCCCTCAAAGAGCACAGACAACTTCTGCATGTTCTGTGGGCTAAGAGACATCTCCATCTCTCCACAGGAACTTCTTTGATTTAATCATCACTGCTCTTTTTTTATTCCCTTTTATATGATGGCAAAGGTGATTTTGTATGCCTTTATCACCCTCAAATTTATTTGAATGAAAAATAAAATAATTCAATAATAATAATTCTTTTAAAATACACCATTTTCCCCCTCAGGTTTTAAAAGTATGAGCTTGTCTTTAAATTCTAATGGTATGGAAAGAAAATACTGTTCTTGAACAGGAAATGGGGAGCTGAGGACTGAACTGAAGCCTTCCCACTCCACAGCACTGCCTTTCTGTTCTGCATGGAGTGTAAGGAGGGATCCAGCTGGGAGTTCAGCACCAGCCTTCCCACTCCTTCACCTGCTGCCACCAGACAGAATCTGGGAGGACCCAAAGCAGACAACAGATGAAAAGCACACACCACACAAAGGAAAGAAAGCTGTTCTGATCAAGACAGGAAGGAGGTCTCCTGCTGTGAAGGGGTAAATTTAAAAAGAAATTAGAAATTACTGTTTAAAGTATAAGCACTGAGGAGGCCACGTTAATAAATCTCTGTGCTCCCTCTGAAGATCAGAGGGCAATGCTAGTAGTGCAGAGGTATGGCTGAAATTAGGACCTAATCCAAGGACTACTGGAAGGAACACAAAGAGTCCCACAAAATTCAGTGGATGGGGATCAGGCAGTCAGTTTCTTCTTTCTGTTTACCCAAGTATTTATAAGTTGTTCAGATTTTCATTCATTTGAAGCAGCTGGATTTACTACAAGTTACGGTGACCGTAACTGCATCTAGAGAGGGATGGAAATGACCCAGTTTGTCTAGGAAAGTGTGCAAACTCTTCCAGAATCATTAATTTCTTGCCTGTGATCACTGAGCAGGAGCTGCACGGCTGATAATAGAGACTGACTTGCTTCACTGTGATTCCAGCACAGCTGGTTTCCTCTCTTTTTCCTGCTTTAGACAGAAAGTTAGAGAGCAGCAAGGAGATAATTGATCTCTAGAGCCTGACGACCCAGGTATAATAAAGGGGAAAGGGCTCCTGCAGATGTGAGGAGAGAGAGAAACAGGCCAAGGCCAAGGCCAAAATTAATAACAGAGAGTACTTCAGACATGAAATATAGCAGGGTGAAACAAAAGTCCTTGCTATAGCCTAACAGAAAAGGAAGTTATACAGAAACTCCAAAGTACAGCAGAATGTTAAGGAATGTTAATTTGAATGTTTCAGGAATGTTAATTTGAAGTGTTAGCAACATTTACTAATAAAAACAGCAGAACTATTTACTTATCCCTTTTAGGACCATTTAATCTCCACATCCTTGTTAGGATTCAGGTCTCCTGATAGATGAGCCTGATATCCTGCATGTCTCGAGCTGATGCAGCAGAATGGTCTGTTAGGATCTCACTGAGTTTCGCAGGGGGTTTTGTGCACAGGGAATGTCAGGAACTGGGGCAGACGTGGGGGTGGTTGGCTAATGTCAGCATTACAAGATGCAGGGCCAGAGCCTGACCTCTGCTCCCAGCTCCATTACCACCTTTCTCATGCAATTCAGCCTATGCTTTATAGAGGTTGCTTCCAGCTCCCAGTTCTAAAAAGGTAACGAGTCAATTAATGTGCAGTATTTTGAAAGTTACTGTTAAAGTGCTTTAGCACACCTAGATAACCAGATTATGTGGGACAAACATGGACCTCCATGAGCTTTTTTCATGCAGTTAGGAAGAGGTCACAAACAGTAACCATTTGTAAGCCAATCTCTGGAATGGGGTAATGCACCACTCTGTCTGTGGTGGTGCTGAGAGAATTCCCCTTCCGTCATTCCAAATGGCACAAAACCTCTTGCTCCCCTCTCCCTTCTCACATGGAAGAGGTGGAGGGATAGAGTAGACATGGAAGTGGAGAGAGACCTTAATTTCATGTTCCCTGACTGCATGTCATGCACTGGTCAGAAGCAGTAAGAAAAGAAGGACATTTTGGAATCCCAGGATCTGGGTGCAATCTGAAAGACTAAAAGTAAATGGCAAATTCTTATTGCTTAGTTCCAAAGCTGCTATTATTAATCACAAAACAGTACCAGCATAGAATGCCTGTGTTATTCAACAAGACAAGTAGAAAGGTGAAGCTCAGAACCAAACAGCATGACTTTTTCACACACTTTTTTTAACGTCTCTGTTTTTAAAATCTCCAGTGCTAGCTGTACTCCCAAGTCTGCTTAAGAGGGCTCACTTGGTGAAGAGAGGTGCTGTTAATATCAGACAGTTACTGTAAACCTGGAAGTCTGGGGAAAAAACCATTTATGACGGAACATGCCAGATCAGTGGTGTAGCGAAAAGGTGATGTTTGCTGGGTATAAAACTCTAAGCAACCAAGCCTGCTGCAGCATCTAGAGCTGAGTTTTACCTTTTTTCACAGGGACTGGGCAGAAGTTGGTGTTGCAGGCTCTCAGGACCGCGGGTTTCTGCTGGGGCAGGCAGCCAGCAGATGGTCTGCCCTGGCGCAGGCACTGCACATTCCGGGTCTGCACTCCCCCGCCACAGGTCACCGTGCACTAAGCAGAGGGGGAAACAACCTTGTCTTTCATTGCACAGACTCTGGGAGCCCCTGAAAGCCAAAGGGGAGCTTTCAAGGGCCTTGGATGAAACTTTCAAAGCAAGAGAGGTCAGGATCAGATGTGCTGCTGTTCACCAACACCCATCAGGGCAAACTTTTCAAAGATGTGCGAGTCTTTTGGTTAATAAAGGATTCAGCTGAAAATCTGGTTCCTTACTTGGGCAAGAGACAAAACCTGAACATTTTAGAAACCTGTTCCTCATTGTCTGCACCAACTTCTTTTGATCTCTGAGCCTCTGGGCCCAACCCTGCTGCCTGCACACAGATAAAACTTCCATTGGAACTAAAATTATGGCAGTATCTGGGGAAAACCACTATGAGTTTGCAGGAAGAGGTATGAAGTATTTTAAAATTATTAAGCCTTTTACTTGCATGTGTTTCATGAAAAGTTGTCTTTAAGATAAATGGGATCATTTTCACCTGATTGCAATTGTCAGGCATACATTGTTTCACGTAAATATTATTAAATGAGTGCGTGTCTCATTGATATATGAGTCATAAAGCAGATAAGTTCCAGAAATACAGAAGCTTGTTTGCATGAATGTAGAAACAAATACAGACTGATCCCACAATTAATCATAGTGTTTAGGGAATTCCAGGCAATCTGTGCAGATGCTCAAATACATTGTGCATAGAGATATGCAGTAGTTCAACCACAGTGAACTTTGAAGAAGACTGAGAAGAAAGCGTTGGAAAATGAGTGTGGAATGTCGTGCCTCTCAAGCATGAATAACACTTTTAGGTGACATTCTTTATTTTCAGGACAAAGAAACAAGCTGCACCACAGTACATGATGGATGTGGAGAAGCTGCCTCCCATCTCTGAGGGGCTGAGTGGTGTGGTCCTCCTTAAGGAATAGCTCTGTGCAGGAGGCCCCTGGGGACTGTTAGCACTGGAGGCAGCTCCTCTGTCCCATCCCACTTCTGATCTCCCACTCCTACCTGCTGCCAGGGCGAGGAATACCAGCCAGACACAATGTTATACAACGTCTGGGATGGACAGGCTCCCTTGTTACAAGCTTCCTCCAAGTTGGTGTTTGGTTTCTTGATGTTTCTGCATCTCCTCTGAGGGAATGTGAGCAATTTCCCGTGGATGCTTTTCTCGCCACATTTGAGTTCTCGCTGTCGCAGGCCAGGCCCGCAGGAGGCTGAGCACTGCAGAGGCAAAGCACAGCTTCTGCAGCTTCACAAACACACGCAGATAAAGGGGAGCGTGTGATGTGCGACACACCCCAAACTGTGCACTATAAAAGCATCACAGAACTAATCCCAGCAAGCCCTCTCCATAAAGTGTAAACTGAAATATGAACTCAAGTCAGTGACTAAAAAAGACATTGGGGTACATCTATCTACATCTGGGGTTTACAGCGCATTGCCTACAACACCTGATCTTCCAATGACATCTCAGCTTTCTTTCCTTCCTGTGGTTTGTGTGTGTCCCAGAGCCAACATTTCCAAGAGCAGCCAGGGCAGGCAGTGAACCATGAAACTGCACCACTTTACCTCACTCCAGGAAGAAATCACCCACTGGAGCCGGTCATTTTTGGGACAGCGTCCGAGCACACAGGTCTGCTGGGACNAGCCATGGTTCATTGGAAAAGACATGCTGTGGTTTTCAATGCTTTACATACAACAAACTGCCTGAATGAGCCATTTGCGATGAAATGAAGTAAAGAGCCCTGAAATAATGCTGCCAGCTTCCTACTGTTGCAGTGGGGTCTCTCAACCTTCCCTGGGAGACAGCCTTGTCCCGTGGAAGAATCAAGGAGACGATATTTGATAGATGTTTTCAGATTTTATTCCCCCTGGCCGCACATGGCCGGAGCCCAGCAGGGACTCCGACAGCGACCTGCCCCCCGAACAGGTCTCGAACAAACCCCCCCCGGGGTCCCGTGAACACTAAGTACAGGATTCCCGCGGGCTACATTCAAACTGACCAATGGGGGACAGGATTTGGGGTACACATGACCAGGGAACAGGGACAGAGAAACCCCGTGCCCCACGCATCCACTCATGCTCATCCCCCCCACAGGGGGCACCTCTTCACCCTACCTTCTTGCATCCTCTTCTAACTGTTCTTTCTACTAATAACTATGGGGCATGTTCCAAGGCAGAATCACTCTGTGTATCAAATTACAAATGTTTTTAGAAGATTTCATGAAAGCACAGTTGTGCTGAGGATGTAACAGAAATATTCCATGCTGAAAATCTGTAGGTTTAATCCTTCCCCAAACAAAGAAAATGATCTTTTCATTTAAAATGACACTGATTTGTGCAGAGAGGCTGGTTTAGATTAGACATTAGGAAGAAATTGTTCCTTTGGAGGGTGGGGAGGCCCTGGCACGGGGTGCCCAGAGAAGCTGTGGCTGCCCCTGGACCCCTGGAAATGTCTAAGGCCAGGTTGGACGGGGATTGGAGCAACCTGGGAGTTGAAGTGTCCCTGTGGAAGATGTCCCTGCCCATGGCAGGGGGCAGGACTGGATGAGCTTTGAGATCTCTTCCAACTTAAACCATTCTGTGATTCTATGATTTTACACTTTTTTCCTCTTAACATCTTTAAGTCTGCAATATAACAGTTTTCAGCTGAATCTTAAAATCTTTACTAACTTGCTCAATAGGCCTGTTCACTACATTTCAGCAGCACTGGTGAACTTAATTTTTATGGGCTTATTTGAAAATCCCAACTTGAATTTTACACCTTTTAAAGATGAGGAAAACGGATTTGTCGTAATTGTCTTATTTATTTATTTGTCTTAGAGGAAAGAAAGTTTGAAAGGGTGAATGCATTTGAAGACCTGGTTTACATAATTTTCTGTCACACTCAGGTTTCCTTCAGATACACTGGAAGAAAAAGTTCTTTTTTGAGTGTTGTGATGGACTGTTGAGTAGTTACTCATCTGTTATGGTGCATTACAGGGCACTCTCTGTAAGGGCAGTTCATGCTCAGCCAGGAGTGCTGAGGTCAAGATGCTCCTGAACACCTATAGAGTAACAGTACCAAGAATAGAACATGTAAGCAATACATTTTTCAGCTAATTGAAATCCATATTGAATCTCATTAAATGAAGATGGAAAAATAAAATGAATGTAGCTCATTTTATAAGGGTACTGTCAGCTCTCTTTTACATCCCAGACGTGTCAGTACTTCATTTATCCTTCACGTATCCTTACATGAACAGCATCAACAGCACTGAAAGATGGAGCAGAGCTGAGTTTTGTGTGGTTTTTAGCTCAGGTGGTTGAGTGTCAGGCAGCTGTGTAAAGCAGGGTGTGCACACCTCATGGCAATACCTGCAGCAGCACTGCTTGTGGGAGAGTTACTCTAAGGCAAAGAAGCGAGTAGTGAGAAGTGAGAATGTGTAAATCACAGAACCCACAATCCATATACGCATGTGCATTAATATGCAACTCTAACCCCAAGTACTGCTTCATTTTTTGACTTCCTGCCATCTCTGAGAGAAGCTAATATTGCTTGGGAAGTAATCTCATAGAGGGCTGTTGGTCTGAAGAATTCATAGAGCCTTAAATTATGAATCCAGAAAGAATTACCCATCTGTTGGTATGTAGTTAAAAGAACACCACATGCCCACTTCTGGCAAGCCCTTGTGTACCAGCTCGTCTGAAGGCTCTTTACAATGCACACTTAGGTTACATGTTTATACAAACATGGTTTACATATTATCTTCATGAATGAAGCCACTTGCAAAGCACTGATCTATACAAAGGTTGCATTATTCTTCTTTTTGATTAGAGTTTTTTGCAGTATTTTCATTATGCCAGCAGACAAAAATGTGCGTTTTTCTCCAAATTACCTGAGACCACGGGCCAGGCCTCCATTCGGGTGGGCAGTCCCGACTACTGCACACCTGCACCTGTGCTGGGGTGCTGACAGGACACAGGGAATGGGCCACCACCTCCTCTCTTTGGAAAGCCCTTTTCTGCACACACTGAATGGGACGACTTTGCTGTCCCCCTCCACAAGACTTGCTGCACGTGCTCCATTCTCCTGCTGACCAGCTGAAAGGAGGAAACGTGTGTTAGAAACATAGGAGTGCAATTAGCTTTAGAAAATCAATACAAACGAGCCACCTATCAAATGTGCATTATCCAGGGCTCCTGCTCAGCCTGTCTCCTGATGGACTGGTATCTGTTCAAGCAATCAAAAAGCTGCAGTTACATAATCTATTTTCAAAGCATGGGACTTTCTGCTAGGGATGAAATGTAAGTCACACAACCAGAAAAACAAGCATTGTTTATTTATAGCTTTTATCTACTAGAACCAGCTTGCCTATGATTTGACCTGTAATCTGAAATTCCACAGGGACTGAGAGAGATGCTGCCGTTGAGGCTGGTTGAGTATACAGAAGATATAATTAGAAGATGTAATTAGATCAGATAGAATTTAGCTAAGTCCGTACCGACCATCTTTGTGCTGAGATTCACTCCACTCACGCAGCGTGACAAATGTTGGCATTTCTGTTAAACATTACTGGCTCATATTCATCAAAAAGAACTTGCTAAAAGCAGCAGCCCTGTCGCCGGTGACTTGAGGAAATGAAAAGGCTCTGAAAGGCTGAGAGAGTTGGGGTTGTTCAGCCTGGAGAAGAGAAGGCTCCAGGGTGACCTAAGTGCAGCCTTCCAGTACCTGAGGGAAGCCTGGAAGAGAGCTGGAGTGGGACTTCTCACAAGGGAATGCATAAGGAAAACGGGGAATGGCTTTAAGCTGAAGGAGGGCAGGTTTAGATTAGATATAAGGAAGGAATTGTTCCCTGTGAGGGTGGGGAGGCCCTGGCACAGGGTGCCCAGAGAAGCTGTGGCTGCCCCTGGATCCCTGTCAGTGTCCAAGGCCAGGTTGGACAGGGCTGGGAGCAACCTGACAGTGGAAGGTGTCCCTGCCCATGGCAGGGGGTGGAACGAGATGAAGTTGAAGGTCCCTTCCAACCCAAAGCATGCTGTAACTTTATGATTCTCTGACTCAGTGACTTACATGTCCTCAGACTAATAAATCTGGCAGACAGTTGATGTAGAATCTAAATAAAACAGAGGCAATTTAACCAGCACAAGCTGTTGGGCAATGTGTGCTCGAGGCACAGGGATGCTGCAGCTACACGTCATGTCCCTCAAGTGACACAAAGTCTGAGGGGTTATTGCCAATTGCTTTGGCCAAGTTCAGTTTTGAAATTCCAGGAGCTGCTCGCTATTTCTATTCTTGAAGCACTGAGTGGGTCCCCAGCCCTTGTGGTACATTTTGCAAACATGTAACCAAGTGTCTTTGTCCTTGAAGGCTTCCAGTGTAAGACCATAATCATGACCAGATAAGAAAAGACAAATGAAGAAACAGAAGAAATTATGAATGACTAAATGATTACTCATTGAGAAATCTTATTCAAAGACCCAGCACTGAAGGGAAACTGAAGATTTTTAAACAGTTTGAAGACTTTTTAATAGTTTATGTCATGGAAAAAGTTACTTGTCTCACATCAGACCACTTGGCCTATCCTGCTTCCACAGTTTCTCACAGCTTTAATCCTGTGACCAGTGGAATAACTGCTTATATACAGTTTTAATGACAAGGAAGTTTTTTTTGTCCTGTATGAAAGATGCACAGCATCCCACTTGCCGGTCTATTCACATCTGCCTGAAAACAAAGCTAATTTTAATTTGTAAAAAAATTTATAAAAATTCTATTTTTGAAAAATGTTTTTGGGAATAGAAGAAGTCCCAGCTCTCTGTGTCTAGCAACTTTGGGAACTGCCAAAAGTAGTGAGAAATGTAAAAGGCACTAATTTAAGGACAAAGAAAGATTAATGTGAAAAGTCAGTCATTATGTAATTCCAGAACACGTCGGAAGTTTCCTTTTTGTGTGATTTATAAATATTTGGGCCATTGAACGACAAACTTCTGGGAAAAGAGTTTTAATCCATTTTACAACTTTTAATTAGTTTGCCTTGATGTTTCTGACAACGGTCATTGGTAGAGTGACCAAAAGTGTTCATTTTAAGAGTTTATTCACCATAACTGCCCAGAAAGTTCCCCTCTTCACAGAGGAAAAGGGCAATAAACCTACTTCAGTGTCCTCTAGTAAACTTCCATTTTCCAAGATTATCTGGGCTGTGATATTTCATTAGCTCAAATAACTAAATAATTATGACCAGACTTGGCAGCTCTGAAATCCAGCAACAACAGAGTGCAGTGCTGGTGCCTTTCTGTGTCGGACAGTAGTTTGGTCCCACTCAGACTAATCAGCCTTTGTTCTTATGCAGCAATTATTCCTCACTGACCTTTACAAGTCTAAAGCCTCTTTTATGTCCCCAAACTGACACACTTGTATCTCATCTGTCACCTCCTTCCCCTGCCTGTTCTGCCTGGTGTATCTGGGTTTGTTTTATTTGCTGGCTATTAAGCATTCTTTTGTTTCCTCCATGGTATTTATTAATCCTAGATTTTTTTTTCTGCTGGCAGTCTTGGGTTAATGGGAAATATTACATGCTGTGAGTTTCTGGGCAGATTCCTCAGCAGAGATATCCTGGCAGTTTCACTCAGCTGAATGGCACCCTGTTAATTTAAGGCATGGTCCTACATGTAGATCCTCCATGCATTAATATATCCTAAGGATTTTAAGAATAATTAATTAGTAAATTGAACTGTTTTTCCCTGGAGGTGCTTGGGGATTTTACATCTTTTCTTTCTGTAGTCTTTTTAGGGTTCAACTAATTAATTTTTTTTTTAAGTAGTAAATCACAGAATAGCTGTGATTTCAGTATGAAAACATTACACTGTGTGTCAAAATGGATATCCAGCATTTTCAGGGTAAATATATATCAGTGGATGTTCAAAATACATCACAATCTCAGGTTAACAGACACAGAAATGTTGTGTGTGGTCAGTATAAATAAATCCGATTTGGGTGGAGCTTTACAGCCTAACGATGCCACATCAAAACAAAGTTAAGCAGAAAGAGCAGAATGACTCCTGGAGACATCACGGACAATACATGTGTGTGTTCAGTGGATAATAATAGTCCTGGCAGAAGATAAGTTGCATATGAAAAGACTGTGTTTGGCTACAAAGGTTACTTAAAATTGGTATTGAGAAAATTATGTGGCTAAAGGCAATCCAAAGAAACTGCTGAAGCAGTAACATGGGGCTCTCATGTCACATGGTACCACTATTTAAACCTTATCTCTATTGTTTCGTGGTCATAGTGTGTAATTTGGCATTTGGATTTTGTGTATTCTGCTGTACTCTTAAAATGTGCAGGAAATTCCAAACTATTAGTGGACTATTTTTCAGTCTGTTCAACATACTGCAAAGTATGGATTTTTAAGTAAAACCAAAGTCACTGCAGAACATAGGAAGCTTTTTGCTTTCCCCCACCATCCTCTCCTGGACTGGAGGGGATGAGGAATGCTTCCTATTAAACATCATTAAATGGGATATTTTATGAAGTATGGGAGCAGGCTTAGCCAACTGCTTTTACTGTTGCTTTTATCACCCCAGAGTAAAACCAGCAGATGATGCCAGGTCTAGACCCCTCCTCCATTTCTTCTGCTTCAATGCATCTTCAAGTGTATTTACTTCCCACTGACTGAAACACTCTGAATTTTTTCAACATATTCCTTTAGAAAATCTCTTGTTCTGGAGGTTCAAATGTCTTGTCCAACATAATACAGCTTTTCTGATCTTTAATATAAAATTAAAATAATTCTGAGGTTGCAAAGCCAGGAGTCCAAAAGTGAAATAACCAGCAGAAGAAAGATGGCCACTGCGTCCTTTAATCTATTCATTTATATGCTAAGCCACATAATACTGTGTTTAATTATATGAGCACACAACTTTTTTCCAAAGGACCCCTACTTCATCTACTATAAATCAGTGTAACTCCCTTGGTTTTCAAATTGATTTAGACCGGCTGGATTCTAAGTGCTTATCTATATGTCAGTGTCTTCCTTTGCATCTCACCTTTCTTACATCTTTTAGAAAATAGGACTGTTCACACAGGCAATGCCTTCATATTTATTTCTGTGGGGAACAGGAGCTTTGTTGACAGCTTGTTTGGTTTAGATAGTCCTCTTCTTGGCATCACAATACTCTGCGGGACATTTTGTCCAAAACTCACAAATTACACTTCACAAGACTCTTTTAACCTAATCTAATATGTGGAATGCGAGTCATGGGGCCAACCTTCCGCACAGGGAGTAGCACTTTACGCAGGAAATGGGCTTAGTGATTCAAGATGAGTAAAGGTTGCAGAAGGAGCCCCTGAGAAAGCTGGATTTGCTCTGTGTCACCCCAGCATGGGGACAGAGCCCTCAGGAGCCCCTGCTTTAAGCATCAGACCCAAAACCCCACTGGAAGCCTTGGGCAGAAAATCTTAAACAATTCCTGGTTCATGTTACAGAGCACGAGGGGTTCATCCAACAGGCAAACAATCCCATGTGCCCCCGAGAGGATTCCCTCCGTGGCACAGCGAGGCACAGGGCACAGCCAGCAGGCACAAAACCCCAGAGAACTTACTATGCTGGGCAGGGATTCGTGTTGCACAGTTTTGTTTCAGCTAAAGGCTTCGTCCTTGGACAGAAGGAGGCATTAACTCGTGCACGATGATCTTCCAAGCAAATTGCTTTTGCTGTAACGTGTCCTGTGGAAGTGTTAGAAAAGAACACACTGTAATAAACACGTATTCAAAATGTAAGAGAAAAAAGTAGGGAAAAATTTTAACTAAACAAGTCTAAAGTCATCCTTGGTACAAATCCACTGACTTGAACTAAATAAAATATGGGTTTATGCGGCAACATGTTTTTCACACTGATTTCCTTCTCTGTAGCACAGACACTACTGAAGTCAGATAAAACATTTTAGCTATAACTATAAACAGCAGATTTGCAGACTCTTTCCCCAGCAAAAATTAGTAATTATTCAAATCCTAATTCCCTGCAGACACTAGCAGTGCTTGCTTAGAGGCCTCCTCACGCTCTTCAAAACTGCAAATAAACATTCTGTAAACTTTTTACAGTGTATCTCTACAGACTCCAGAGTTCTGCAGGTCCCTGTACCTTAAACTCAATCAAGTGTCAGCAGCAGGATCATCACAGAAATGCCTTAAGTGATTTTATAGATTAATCTTTTAGCTGAGACCTAGCATTCATCTCACACATGGTTCAGTGGGCACAGTGAATCAAATTTGGAAACAAGACTGTTTCCATCACTTTTATATCCACACTGCAGCCTTTTAAAGGGAAGGAAGAAAATACAGCTGTCATATTTTATGGCTGCAATGCTCCTGGTGGATCTTTCTTCCATAAACCATTTACTGAGATGCTATGAAGTTCTGACAACACACCAGCAAGGTATTCCTGAATTTCACCTGAACTTTTTGCCAATACAGGAGCAGTTCCTTCAGTACCCAGTCTTACCCTTTGGTATTACAGAGTTCCCACATGCCCGTTTTTTGCTTTCATTACATCCCAGAATTACTTCCATTGACAAAACATGCAGGATTTATAAAAACAAATAGACGTCTGTGCAGGAAAAAAGGAATATGGCAATAAGAAACCCTCCGCTTACATGGAATTTCAGACTCTGAACTGGAAGAATTAAAATATAAGAATTAAACAATGAGAAGATTGGGGTGCAGCTGTCAGTGGAGGTCTTGACAATATTTTAATCTTTGGTTGCTCTCTATAGATAGGATAAATTTTCCTAATTATTTGGTACCTTTCTATGTTCCCATATTACAACATCAAAGTATATAATTAATTTTCATATTACTTCAACAGGAAGACATCCTGTGTATATGGGTTGACCTAAACAAAAAAGACTGACTCACTGGCATGACTATTTTTTACTATAAAGGCAACACAAAGTTATTTCCTCTGTGTTCTAAGTTATCAGATAAAAAAATAAGGACCAGGCGTTCAGTGTAATCCCCCGTATGTATCAACACATGTTTGCAAAATTAAAGGCAGATGAAAAGATTTGAGATGCTTTAAAAACAAAATGAAGAAGAGGAGGTTTGGCAATGGGAAAGTTACCTACCACCACCACAGGTCGCTGAGCACTCAGACTGCACCGTCACCCAGGAGTAGCTGTGTTTTCTGACAGATGTCTTGTCTTCAATGCTGGTTTTGGCAAATGTGTATTCCCAAGCAATCCCAGGATTTTCGCCTTGTAACAAGATCTATAGAGGCATATTTGGGGGTTGTTTAAAAAAAAAAAAGTTGGGGGGGGAAGAAGTTAAAAAAAAGGATTCTGTCAGTCTGAAGGAAGATGAACTAAACAAGATACACACAAAACATATGTACACACAGCATGCCTGTGAGAGGATTTCAGGAGACTCAAATGAAAAACCATCAAAGCAATTCCTAAACAGCAAAGCATTGTCTGGACCAACACCTGCAGGGGCTGTAACAGAGGGGTGCAGAAACAGAGTCCCCTTCTGAAAATCAGGGGCATCTGACCAGGTCAGTGAAGCAGCCCCGCCCTCAGCAGCAGTGGAATATCACCCACAGAGCCTCCTGCACTGGCCCTGACCCAGCAGGTCCCTGCAGTCACTGGGAACCCACTGGCAGGGGCTGGACTCTGCCTGGGGCACTGCAGGGCATGGATTCGGGATCTGGGGATGGGAGACATCTCTCTTTAGCAAGCAAAGTCCAGGCTGATCCTTCTAGCAAGGAGGAAGCCTTTGCCCACCAAGCAGGACTCAAATGCTTTCATGGCAGAAGCTTTAGCAAAGCTGCAGCACAGCTGTGGAACTGGAGATGGCTTCCTCAGTTCTTGAGGCTGAGGGTGTAAAACACTAGTGTCTTTCTTGTAAAAAAACTGTTTTCTATGTGGACTGGTGATAACTTTTGTTTTTAAGACCCTCAGCTGGAATTTTTCTCATGGTGATTGAAGCTGATAAAGCTTCAGTGCAGAAGAGAACCTGTCCTTGGGTGTCTACAAAGGCAAAAAGGATTGGAAAAATCTTATATTCACTATTTCAGCATAATGTGTTAGAAAATTTATAGAAAGTGTGATTACTGACCATAATACCAATCTTTTTCATTTAACTCAGGGAGCCCAGCTCTCAAGGGTGTACTATTTTAGTAGTGAATTATATTGCAGTTTTCATTCACTGTATTCATTTCAAGGCTGAATTATAATCACTGCAAGATGCATCTGACACATACCTAAATTTGGGGAGAAATTTCTACTTAACATTTATTTTAGAAACTTTTGGCAGCAAAGTGCATTTATATCCACACTTAACAGAAACAGTGCAGGAGTTTACAGTTACAGAGCTCCAGTAAGTTTTAACTCTTCACCAATATGGATCTTGTCATAGTAATATAAAGAGCAGGTGCAGTCAGTTCCTAAATATGCTTTTTGAGAAGCATTAGCATTTCAAGTACAATTCAAATCTATGTTATTGATTGCCATTCAAAATATTAATAACTTACCAGTTAGGTTTACACAATGAGCACTTAAGCAATCTATACAAGTAGAACTGATCTCTGTATAGACTGGTTTCATAAAAGAGCAACCAACTCGCATTTATGTTGTTTAAGACCAAGGAATATAATAACATTTTGAAATGTAGCCAAGGGTTTTAAGGTATTCTGAAAATGTACCTACTGGAAAACAGAAATTGCCCATGACAGTGAAAATTCAGACCAAATATGACCTGCAGCTCAATAAGGTTGAACACATGAAGGATCTGGACTGCACAGTGTTTATCTCTCTAGAAGAAAGAAAAACGGATGCTACAGTTTCCATTCTTAGTAGCCAAAGATTTTATTTCAGTCAGGGAACCTCAGTAATGATCCAAACTGAGAATACAGCAATTAAGGCTGCCAAAGGCAAATACTTCCAAATGAACCGTAGAGTATCTACAGTTCTCCTGGGAGGATTCACATTAGAAACTCCTTCAAGCACAGGTAAATCCAGTATTTCATGTGAATTTTTTCAGCCATCCAAGCTTAATTCATGAACACCTTAGAATACCTGTGAGGTTATGGAAAAAATAGATCTGAGAGTGATTACTGACCTCTATTTTGACTAAAAAATCTTGGTATAAATAGTGTTACCAGATCTGCTTTAGGGGTGAGTCAGACATGCAGGTATATATCACAGCTATTTCACAGGAACAGGATTAATATGGAACACTCTGAAATTAGGAAACATGAGAATTGAGACTGCTGTGCAACTCCTCTCTGCCCTGCACAGATGCACCCCGGATCTCTGGATCTCGTCCTGGCTTCCCAGGAGACCTCCACAGTGTTCAGTGCTCCCAGCACATAGGGCTCACTAATGAGCATCTCACAAAGCTTCTGTATTTCACTTTAGGCTCCTTCCCCAGTGTGTGCTTCTGTGCCCTGTTTGCTGTACTCTATTCAAACCACTCACAGTGTAACTCTTTTCAGGACTTTTCTTTTTCCCTTGGTTATTCATCATTATTTGATGTAAACATGGTAATATTTAACAGTCCCTTCGAATGAAGGAAAACATCTCTTCTATGTAAATTTTTGTTTTTACAAATCTATCAGACTGCTGATAGCAAAAAGGCCAACTGCTAAAACAGCTGTTCCAGAGTTTGAATATTGAACCCCAGTCCACCGGCATTAGAGTTTCCAGATAAAACAGGTTGCAATAACATGTTCACTCTACAGTGTTCTACAGTGTTCACTCTACTTGTTCTTCCTCAAGGACATACGGAGACAAATATCTGAAGCATAAAGCTTCAGAATGTGTGCTTCAGAAAAAATTGTGTTAACTAAGAACTGAGCCCTGGAATACTATTCTTCATTTAGAACAATGCTTTCCCTGGTTGTTCTTACAGACCAGAGATCAAAATGCTGTAATTTACTTTTACTCATCATACAGTCTAAGGTATTAACACAGATCTTAGCATCTTAGGCAGCCAGAAACACTTTCTCGCATTTCAGTAGGTGCTCTGTATTCCTTCAAGTGTAGAGGCTGAAATTCTGTCTGGCCTTTTAATAAGTTGTGTCAAAGGAGGAGGAGGTTTTGTCCATACCACAAAACCTTGTGTAAGGGTTAGTCCTCATCTCATTTGATTCTGACAACTGTCATAAAACTGTGCTGTGCCAGTGGCCAAAAAGCAGCAAAGTTTAAAAATTTTCTAATAAAAATATCTTGAAGTATTAGACTGAACATTTGTCGTCTGAAAGTGCTCTTTGTGACAGTGGAGGCAAGAACAGATGGAATGCATTCTGAACAGAGTTCAGAACAGGAAAGGGGGAGGATGAGAAGGTAAGACTGGCAGTTTTACTCCTGTTAGAGCAATATTCTCCTGGTGCTTCAGCAGAGTGAAGGGAATTATCTGGGACGAGTCAGAACAAGACCCATGAGAATCCATCCCTTCAGAGAACAACCACACAATGGTGCAAGGAGCTTGCAGCTGGGTGAGTGTTTGGCGGGTAAAACCTGCACACCAGGCAAGCTGGGCCATACACATTTTAAGACCTTGAGCTACACCCCCTCCTTGCACATTGGGAAGTACCCACAATTCCAACATGCAGGAGAAGGGAACTTCCTCTCTACTTCCTGGCCAGCAGCCAAAGCCAGAGACCCTTCCCACCCAGCAGGCTATGAGAGGGAATGGTTACCAAGCACGAGCCGCATCACAGTCAGGTGTCTCTCCTCCTATATCATTCCAGCTACGTAGAAAAAGGGCAAAATCAAACTGTGGAGTAGTATTGGAGACAAAAATACTGCAGGGCACAAAACCATATGCTTTGAAGTCCCTGGCACTCAGCTGAAAAATAGTACACAATATATAATGTTCGATCGAGTTTTCATTAGGAATGCAGTACTATTGCAAAGCTGCAATTTTGCGAAAGTAATGAGCATATAAAAAGTTCTCAATCGTATTTTCAAACATTCATTATAAAGCTCTTTCTTAAAAACCCAGTAACTGAAGTCTGCATATTCAGCCAAGTTATCAGACCTACAAATTTGGAAAGACCTCCAGCGCTAGTCTACTTAACTGGATGCATTCCAGCATCTTTTCAGCCAACTGGCATTTGCTCCCAAATTTACAGCTGGCAAACAACCTCCTTAAACATTTCCAGTTCCTCAACAGAACTGTTTAATGTCTACCTTTAACACACCAACCACCTGACTTCAGATACAACACTCAGCAGCTCTGACCGCAGGGTGCAGAGTTATAAAATTTACAGCTTCTTGAGTTCGAAAACCACAGGCTCTACAGCTGGAATCTGCTGGATCTATTCCGAAGAAAAGCTGAAGTGGCTTTAGCTTAGGGCACAAAATGTTAAAACAATGGATAAATTGAAGTCTCCTGAGTAAAGAACCTTTCCTTTTCCTGCTAATTTCGATGTGAAAGCTAAACCAATAAATTCTCTAAACTAGCTGTGTATCTGCTCCTTTGAGATTTTTTTTTCTCATAGCCATCTTAAGTTTCCAATATAATACTCTATTTTGCAGGTCAGATTTTTAAAGAGTCTACTAACATTGCTTTGTTATGATTGACTCGGTGCTTTTCAGTATTGCTTTGCTGTAAGTGTATGTGAAGTTACTTGCAGCACACTGAATTAAGAGAGATTAATTTATACAAGCTGAATTCCTATTTCTTCCACAATGTTTTGTCCAGTGTATAGGAAAGAATACCAATGCCTGGCTTGTCGCATGCTGAAAAAAAGACTCATTATCTCTGTGGAGGACTAACAGACATTTACAAATCACTTACAGAGTGAAGCTGAGCATAGAAGAAGAAAGCCAGGTAAAGGATTCTTTTCATCTGCACACATTCTGCATGTGCCTCATTTACAAAATGGGCGTGAGCCCAAACTCTGAATCCCAGCATCCACATCCCAGCATCCACAGTGCCTTTGATCTGCATCCTCAAGCTGCATCTACATTGCAAACATCATCTACATTTCCTGGGTCATTCCCATGCTTTGGAAGTCTTTAATAATTACTTTAGGGGGATGTAACAATCTGCAGAGAGTGCAGACAGACAAGTCTGTGAAGGCAAGTGCCTAGCTGAGCTCTGCTTGAGACCTGCAGTTCTCATCCACTGGGGATCTACGTGCTGTTCAATGAATATTGTAACATCCAACATCCTAAGCCACATTCCGATTTCTCTGTTCAATCAAGGTTAATTCCATTGACTTCTGTGAATTTATTCTGGTAAATCTAAGCATGCAGCATGTGGTTCTGGTGGAAAAGCATTCAAAACAAGTTTTAAAACTGGGAAGTTATTGGATGGGAACCTTGACAGTGGCAGGGCCAGGGCTTCAAAGGAAAGTGGGAGAACACCTGTTTGGAAAGCAGTAAAGGAAGAATTACCCACTGGGTACTTAAACCAAACCTTAAAACAAAAGGCGTTTTATCTCTTCAAGACTTCTAAAGTAACTTTAAACACAGTCCTAACTAACTGCTTATGACAAACTACTGTTTTTCAAGAAAGTCCACTAAGGTCATTAAAAGGAAAAAAAGAAAAAAAAAAAAGAAGTATCCCTGAAAGGGTCCTATATGATCTCATTTCTACTTCAGCTGTTTCAAATTTATCTTCCATTGTTATTGTGCTCCATTTTTTCACTGTTCACATGCTAAATGTACAACCTTCAGGGATGCTGTCCAGCTAATCTCTCCTCACTACAGGAGAACCCTTTTATCCATTGTACTGAGTCAACATCTGTATCTTATAAGTACATCTTAGGTCTCTTTAGCCTACTTTCTCTTCAGGGGAAATCAGTACAAATTTATCATCTAGTAGCCAATAATAAATGTAATCCTTTATAACTGCAACTTGGCTTTCTCCCAGTGGCAGCTACGTCATCAGTAAAGCCATTCCACCCAGCCTCCCTACTCCTGTTCTCCCCTGTTGATTAAGAGGAAGTGATTTACTGGATTTAATTAGACATATTCCTGCCTTGAAGCTCCATTCACCTTCTCTTCCTGTGGATGTCTGCCTCTTTACAAAGCATCCTTTCCATCTGTTACTTATTGATGTTAAAATAAACTCTCTTTATTTCACAAAGATTTCTCAATTTCTTGATTTAATATTTCACCAAGTTTGAGGTAAACTTCAATGAGGATACTGATCCTGTCTCATCCTGGAAAACTTTGCTTTCTCAAGTTGTATTTGACTTCTTAAATCAATCAGTTCTTCCTTCAGCTGCTTATTGGTAGAATGGAATACAAAATTACAAAACTCTCACATTTTCAAGTTAGTTCATCGATCCCTGGCCATGCAGTCTTTTTCATGGCCACATAACATTTTGTTTCTTGTGCCCTTTCAGGATCTTCCCCAGAATTTGAGTGTGTCATGGAGGGTGACTGAATATTTCACTAAACAGATGTCCCCAGTGAGCCTCACATGTGACAGAGCCCTGTGAGGGTTCTCCTTCCCCAAAGGATTTTCAGCAGCTGGCAGTGCCCACTGGCAATCCTTGTTTGCAAAGCTAATTAATGATAAATATACTGACTTTTTCTCCTCAAGTTAAATATCTTTCAGTTAACAGAAAAACACTGACAAGGTCTTTAAACTGGAAGAAATTACCTTGGATTACCTATGTCCAAGTAACAGATAATTGAGCTGAAGGTATTCAGCTACATAAAAAAATATCCAGCATGTTTCTATTTGAGACAAATATGCTACATAAACTATATTTTAAAAACCTGGTATCAATTTCTCATCCTAGATTAGCATCTAACTATCATATTTCTACCCCTCTGACCAGTGACCATAATTTCATGAAATCTAAATTGGGCCATTTCAGCGACTGTCTTCTGAATCTATGAATATTTTTCATTTCAGCTTTTACTGATTCTTGAATCACCAAAATATCAGTCATATTAACTTCAGAAGGACATTGATACATAAATTCTGAAGGACATCAGTTTACTGGGTTTTCCATTCCCTCCATCTGTCAAATCAATTCCTGAACAATCCAGAAGGGATCCTGATGAATCCTAAAACCTCATCATGCATTCACCCTTCCAGCAGTTGTGCTCAGGAAATACTAGTCACACATATTAATTCCACATTCATCTCACAATGTTCTCCTCTTCAGAAAATATCTGGCCACTACAGTTTGTACTTTTTCTCCCACAACCCAGTTAAATTACAGATTCACTACTCTTTGTCTTTTTTAGTATGATTCATTCCCATAATTACACATATATAATATATATAAGCATAGATATGGAGGGTTTTGGTGAAATTCTAGGGCAAATAAGAAAAACACTTTATGTCTTTTTCTGGTCTCTTACCCATTTTTGAATAGGGTTTAGGACTGCAATATCTGATTAAATGATACGTGCTCAGCTGAACTATTGAAAAGCCTGACAGAAAAGCAGATGCATAGGAACACACTGTACAATAAAATATAAATACAACACATCTCACAGAACTACAAGGCTGAACTTGTGTGCAAGACAATGGGAAATTTAAAGATTTTTTTTTTATTTGCATCTCCTCCATCTCTCTCAATATATGCCTCAGATGTCTCTTTCAAGAAAATATTTTGGAGGATGACTGCATTTCAAAGGAAGTGACTGCCTTAAGCACAGACTTGCGAGACCTGTCTGGTCCCATCCTCTCCTGGGAATGTTGCTCAGAGGACGTGCACAACCTGAGCTTTCTGGATACCTGCAGCCTGCTTTGTGTGCATAAATAAAGGCAAAAACCTGGACCATTTCAGTCATCACACAAATGTCTACCAAAATTTAACTACAGAATGAAATGGGCATGAGCAGTGTTAATCTGGCTTTCAGTCATAGGTGAATGGCAATAAATACAGCTGCAAAACCCTCTGTTTTCTGCCCACCCGAATGATAAAAGCTCCTGTATTATACAGTTTATCCAAGTCCTCAATACCTGCAGCGCGCCATTTTACAAGGGCTCACACTGAATTGTTCTGGGAAAAAAAAAAAAAAAACAACAAACCTAATCTAGACAAGGAGTATTAAATATCTGAATACAGCCTAATTAAAAAAATTTAAAAGAAAGCTGAAGATTATAGGAAGAAGTTGAGGTCCAAACCCTGGAAAACCTTCTCTTATATAAAACTAACTTAGTTGAATAAAAACTTGCAGCAGGACATTTTTGTGTGCTTCTTTGAAAATTATAGATGAGATAAAAATGAAAACAAAGCTACACTGTAGTATGCTTAAATACTCCTTCTTTTCAGCCTCCTATCAGTTTCTGGTATTCACAGCTGAAGTAGGATTTGTTTCACTATTATGGCTGAGAGAAGACATTCAGCAATATGTGTGTTCACTCAAAACATATTTCTTCAGTTTTCATTGGCATTTTTGCTTCTTAGAGTTACTGGTAAGTTATAATTAATGCAAATCTCTGAATAGAAAATTCTGCTTTTTTTTTCAGAATTCAGCTTGTTGAATGTTGCTTAAATTATTAAAAGGCAAAAAGTCTTAAATCCAGTTGACAGACGTGTAATTGGAGCATACACAACAGTTTCGGTCATTAGAATCCCCAGCTACCAATGCCAGTGGTGTAGGTATTTCAATAAAAATACAAGGGAAGCTTAAATAAGCTCTGAAAGGAGCAACAGCCTCCAGTTAAATGTTACATCTTAATAAAACTGTTTAGCATAATTTGAAAGGATGAAAATAGAAGTGTTATTCGGGATTATTTTTTTCTTTAATTTTTATTCTGCACAATATGCAGCCAAGTCTTCTTGCAGGCAATTTATAATTCATACTTCAGTTCTATAATAATAATACAGCTCAAATCTCCTTTGGGTTATGACAAATAAGATTCCTGGGAGTCCAACTTAACATTTCACAGTATTTGTAAGTGTGGTTGTTTTGGTGTAAGGCAGATGATTTGCACACAGTGGAGTATGTCTGTAGCTTCTAGACCAAACTGATCTTTGGATTAAAGGAAGATCCCTATTACCACACATACCCAAAATGAAAATTCTTCAATGGAGAAAGATGTTGCAAAAGGCATTCTGAATTGTGATGGCAATTTGTGGAAAGATAAGCCCTTAGCCCATGTCAAACTGCCTGTTCTAAAACTTGTGTTCACCCTAAAGAGCTTTAACGTATTCATGGTCCAGGGCCTTCACTGGTTCTTACAGACACGTTTCAGTCCATTGCTCAGCCAGCAGGAAGAGCAGCAAAGCTCTTCAGTATTCCAAATAAACACTTCACTGGATACTTGTGAAAGGTTAAATAACCCTTGAAGAATATACTTCCTGTCCCAGTCTGTGCTTGCTCTTGGCTTCACAGGACCAAGCTCGGTAAGGGAGCAGATTCCAGAGACAGGGATACGGGATGGGGGAAAGGACAGCAGGATGCTGCCTCAGACGGGGCACAGCACTCGCTGCTATGCTCCCAGGGGCACTACATGTTCAAGAGTACTGCTGGAAGGTGTGGGAAGGAACTGAATCCCTGCTGGGGAAGCATCTTTCCTTCTCACAGGGAAGGAAGGATTCATCAAAACAGACTTAACAGCTGAGTCACAAAGCCAAAGACGTGCTAGAACTAACAAAGGCAAACTAATGGAGCTAACAGGAAGCAAAGACCTCGATGATTCAGCCACAAATGGCCTCTCAGATGTTCTGATGCATTTTAAAAGAAAATCTAGCTAAGCAACCTAATGCAGGAGATTTTTCTTAGAACAGCAGTAGCAGAGGCCAATTTCAAAATTGTAAAACTGGAACTAACCATGTAAGTACCAAGTTTCCTTTCTGCTAACAATAGTTTCAACACAGGACATCTGGTAAATAAAGTAGGTGACACAAATTTGATTGTGAGATAAACATATATGATAGAACAACTGAACCAACAGAAATTCATTCTACAGGAACCTATGTGTGTGGTATTTTGACTGCATTCCAAGCTGGATGTGAAAATGGCTCCACTCACCTGCAGTTTCAGAAGCATTATTTGAACTTGTACCCATTGAGCATTGACACAATGATACGTTTAATTTTTACACTACTGGATTTTATTGCATGCCATGTATGCGAGGCATTTATAATCTCCATCACCACTGTGCAGCAACTGAGAAATGATGCTACAGGGTGTGTTTTATGCACCTTCCTTTTCACTGAATTTGTGCCAGTTTACAAAACTTCAGATCTCGATAAAGCAGTGAAAAGGCCTTTCAACCCAGCATGACCACACAACTGAGTGTGAATGCTATCACGACTCAACACTATTCTTTAATCTTGCTGAGAGCCCCAGCGCAGAGCTGAAGCTGTCCTTAGCAATTCTGTAATGGACATCAGGGCAAGAACAAACAGAAGCCAGGCTTACTTCAAAGACCAGAGTCTCATTAGTGGGTCCTGCCGCATAGAGACTCTCGGGATGGTTAAAGGAGCGTTGATAATCAAAAACTGTCCCAGCAAAAGGGAACTTCCCTGGCCAGTCGATTGTCCAGTCTCCAGTCAGGTAGTACTTGTTGGCCAGGCTGCGCACTGCCAGGTAGCTGGAGGAGACGTGCATCTCCTGGAGCTGGATGCTGCGCGCGCCCGCCGGCACCGTCACCACCGCGTAGTAGTCTGTGAGGAGAGAAGTGAACAACGTGCAGGCAGCTGTCACACAGACAGGGCTGGCTCATCTTCCTGAGCCAATCTGAAATTATCACAGTTGACAACATACACAGCTGTTCTGACCCACCAAGTTACTCCATTTTCACCAGGAAAAACCAGTTCTGATTATAACCCCCCCACCAATGCAGTCTGTAATCAGAGTAACCGTGAGGTATTTCAATTCCTGAAATTTTTCCTTGTGATTCAAGGCAAGAAAAAGCAACTTCACCTTAGAAAAACACAGAACACACTAATGGTGGCTCCAGTGTAGTTTTCCCTGTAGCTCCCTACAGTAGTTGGAAGGTATTACTGCCAACCACAAGGGCTTTGAGGTGAGATGCACTGGGATGCAGAGTTTTCACAAAGCCCTGGATATCAGAGGGTCTTCCTGCAGCCAGCCAGGGTTGTATTACTATGCTCTGGACAATTTCCTGGCCTACATTACTGCAGTAAGGACATACCTTAGGATCAACAGCAAACAGATCTCCAAAATACCCCTGTGGGTACAGAAATCTTATCTGCATTTTATGCCTGAGAAACTGCAGCACGGTGAGATTATTTCCCAAGAAGCCTGTGACAGTCCACTAAGGAAAAGTCCACCTCCCAGTGCCTGGATCTTCCACTGAAACAGCTGAACAACTTCCAGACAACTTAATTTGAAAATGGATACAGAATACTGTCATGTTTGGCATTATGCTGTGTATTGCTTTTTGTATGTTCTACGGTCCCTCCCAGTCAGAGCTGCTGACAGCAAGGTTTTCACTTGCCTGAATCCTAAAATCTTTTTTAAGAGGAAATTGACATGCAAAGGGAAAATGTGGCTTAAGAAACAAGAGGATTATTTAACTGACCAAGACTTGTGCTCACAGCTTTCTTGTTACCAAGAAACAGGAAAAATGTGAACTCTCCTCTCCCTCTCCCTGTGATTTTCAGCTCACATCTGGACCCTCAGCCACTGCCTGAATGAGCAAGGAGTCATATATATTACATGGGACCCAGCAGAGCAGTGAGTTGATGATCATGGGGAACAGTTTTCCTTACCATTAGCTTTGTGCTGGATCAAGTATTGGCCTTTAAAGAACTTGCACGTTGAATTATCTCCTTTACAAACTCCACAAGCATCCAACACAGCTTTGGAACCAAGTCCATGATCACACCCTACTTGCTGCAACCAAAAGGCACAAGTGAAGGACTCAGACAAAAGGGAATTTGAAGAAATAGCTGCATTTTCCCTAAAGGAGTCAATTGCCCACTTATTAAAAAAAAGATAGACATTAGGATTGTAAGAAACTTAATTTTATCTTACTTCACATATTCCATCAATACAAACATCATAATAATTTGGAGAACACAGAGTTCCATCCTTCACTTTGCTGGACATCGCAAAGAAAAAGTCAAAGTCTTCAGCTGTGCAGTACAATTTACATCTGTCTTCCTCTGGGGAAAAAACAAAAAAAGAAGACAAGGAAGCATTAGCAGACCTGTAGCTCAGTGTTAAACAGATAAAAATCTTCTTGGCTGTTGTTTCTTCCTGCATTCTAGAGGATAAGCTACAGGGGTGAATTGTGCATGGGAACAACCTAGGACACCAGAATGTAGCTAAATAGAAATATAGCTAAATAGAGGAGTTTATATTATGCTTTTAAAAGCACATGTGGGTTTGCTTGTCCACACAAAGAATTAAAAATTCAAACCCAGTATAAAAGCACGTGCATTGACTTAGCTCTGCTGCTGTGCCCTGCTTTCAGTTCGACTGCATCACAGACTCGAACTTCATTTTTATTAAGAGAAATGGGAGACTGCAACAATTCTATTTGAAGTTTATTTAAAATTTGGGAAAGGGGTAACATGGCGCAAATGATCAGTTCAGCTGAAAGTTAGAACTGCAGCCAGACTTTCCCCTAACAAAAGCATTCTTCCTCCAACAAATCCCAACCATTGTCAAATTTTTCCTTACACACGGGTGGTGTGTTATGCTTATAAAGGGCTGATTAATTCTGCATAGACAAAACCAGTCATAATATTGTAAATATTAGTTAGTCATTAAAATTTTAAATAGCACAATTGCTAAAATGCACAGTTTTAATACAAATTTAAGTGCAACAAATAAAACAGTTTTTAAGAACATGAAATTGGATTCAAAACAATATCATTTCATTGTTAAATTGGCAACTGGATTTCTAGTAGTCCTTTCTACAGAGGCAACACATCTGTAGCAATTTTGAAAACCAGATCATGTTTTCAGGACTATAAATGTAGATCTTGGGGGAGCTTTTACAAAGCAGCTCAGAGGAAGGATGGGCATTTTCAACTTCAGAGACACTTGGGTGTTGTAGTGCATGAAGTT